>OY829545.1:32967527-33203168 GCA_963691705.1 Viola odorata | reverse complement strand
ACATCGTGTTTTTAATGTTGTGTCTGGTCACGTCCGCACATGTCGTCTATTAAGCGTTGTAAAGGGTCACGTCCCCACCTCGTGTTTTTAATGTTGTATCTGGTCATGTCCGCACATGTCATCTGTTAATGTTGTGTCAGGTCACGTCCCTACACCATATCTTGAAAATTCGTAAACAGTCACCCCGAATATCGAATCAACATCAGAGCAAAGGTATTTTACCGTCAATCAATATCCAAGCAAAGGTACGTTACAACTCTCATTTACATAATTCTACATTTCTGCATAATTATTACTCCTCCTTCAGCGACTACTTTTTTGTCTATCTAAAAATACTCCTCCTTGAGCGACTACTTTTCTGCATATCTAAAATAACCCCTCCTTGAGTGACTATACTTTCAGCACCAGCGTCCGTAGAGTGATAGCCTCGCACGTCGTGTAGTTATATTTTCAGCACCAGCGTCCGGAGAGCGATAGCCTCGCACGGTCGTATAGTAACATTTTCCACATCAACGTTCGAAGAGCAATAGCCTCGCACGAACCCACGTCAACATCCGGAGAGTGATAGCCTCGCACGGACATTCCTTCACATTGCCACGTCAACATTCGGAGAGCGATAGCCTCGCACGGACATTCCTTCACATTGCCATGTCAACGTTCGGAGAGCGATAACCTTGCACAATCATTCCTTCACATTGCCACGTCAACATCCGGAGAGCGATAGCCTCGCACGGACATTCCTTCACATTGTTGCGTCAACATCCGGAGAGCGATAGCCTCGCACGGACATTCCTTCACATTGCCGCGTCAACATCCGGAGAGCGATAGCCTCGCACGGACATTCCTTCACATTTCCACATCAGCGTCCGAAGAGCGATAGCCTCGCACGGACATGCAACCTCATTTTTCATACCAGCATCTAGCAATGCGATAGCCTCACCCAGACTAGAATTTAAAGCATACCTCCTCCCAGAGTGACATCAACGATTATCTCCGCCTAGAGCGACAACATCAAAATTATCCCATCAGACTGACATCCCCGAATATATCTCCTCCCAGAGTGACAATAACAATCTATCTCCTCCCAGAGTGACATCAACGAATAACATCATCAAAACTATCTCCTCCTAGAGTGACATCAACCAACTTATCTCCTCCCAGAGTGACATCAACGAACTTACCTCCTCCTAGAGTGACATCAACAAACTTACCTCCTCCCAGAGTGACATCAACCATATCTCCTCCCAGAGAGACATCTACGACATATCTCCTCCCAGAGTGACATCTACGACATATCTCCTCCCAGAGTGACATCGACGAACATACCTCCTCCCAGAGTGACATCGACGAACGTACCTCCTCCCAGAGTGACATCGACGAACGTACCTCCTCCCAGAGTGACATCGACGAACGTACCTCCTCCCAGAGTGACATCCTCACGGTAAGATTAAGGTAAGACCTGCTGTGTCGCCAAAATTCAGATATGTGGGGGCAACTGTCTTTACTGCTTATCAAATACTTCGATAAGACAGTAAAGAGGGGGCAACTATTGATACCCAAATTTTGACGCGCATTTTTAATTGAATTTAGCATTTCCGTCATTTTATTTAATTTACTGTCGTTAGCATTTTTAAAATTCTCATCGCATTTTATCATCGTCAGCGTTCAAAATCGCATTTTTACTTTTTTGTCACGTATTTTCATTATTATTATCGTTATTATTTTTAGCCTTGTGAATTACATTTTTAATTATCCGTTAGTCGTTTACTAGTTATTTCTTCGTTTTAGGTCATCGCATGAAATTTATGACACAAATTCACCCCCTAGCAAGCCTTGCTTCTTCTCCCTTGATAGATTGCTCATTTCGACCGATAATCGTCACTAGTTAAAAGCTTTCCAGTAAGCTTTCTTTTCCAAGCTTTTTTCCTTCGTTTTACTGCCTTTTCTTTCTTTAATTGTTTGATTGCGTTTTTTATCAAATAAATTGCTTGTTTTTATGCCAATAATTCATATGCATGCTGTTGATTAAATAAATTCTTTTAATTTGTTAAATCGTTAGATAAATCTTGCGAATTAATTAGTTTTCGGTAATTATCATTTTCGTCATTTTTTTGAAATTAAACTCGGTATGGTTTAAACCGGTATGGTTTAAACCGGTATGGTTTAAACCGAGATTCGAGGTTTGTACGGTCGAGAAGCCGTCGAGGAGACGAGCGTCTCGATACAAAGGTTTTCTGAAACGGCCACCTATGGCCGGAGCTTGGCCGCCGGCAGTGGCACCGGCGACCAAGGCTTAGGGATGATGAATAGTGTCATGCATCCCTTGGGCCAGCTTGGTTCGACGCGTGAAAGGTGATGGGCCAAATTAAAAATGGATTTTTGATAGTTCCTGGCCCATTTCTTTTGTTTTTCAAATTCGGCCCAACCCGTTTTCATTTTTCCGAGACCTCGGATCGCATTTTTGAAAAATATTCGTATGTTTCGTATGACTATTTTTCGTATTGTCACTTTAATTTTCTGTACCTATCAATTTTTTAAATTCCTCGCTCTTTAATTTTTTGCAATTTACTCTCTGCAATTTAAATTCAGTCATTTAATTTACCGCCTACATGGTCGGTCCCATTTTTAATTTCCTGCAAACCATCATTTAAACTTTCTGCAAAATATCAACAGCTTTAATTTCTGCAATATCACATGTTTAATTTTCTGCAATATCAACTATTTAATTTCCTCCAAATCATCATTTTATTTTTTGCAAATCATCAACTATTTAATTTCCTGCAAATCATCATTTAAACTTTCTGCAAATTATCAATTGCTTTAATTTCCTGCAAATCATCATTTTATTTTCTGCAAATCATCAACTGCTTAATTTCTGCAAATATCAAGTCTTTGATTTTTCGTCAAATCATCACTTAAATTTTTCGTCAAATCAGCATTTAAATTCTCGCATTATCAACTGTCATCATTTAATTTTCACACTTATCAAATCAGCATTTAAATTTTCTGCACTTATCAAATCAGCATTTAAAATTTCTACACACATCAAATCAGCATTTAAATTCTCATATGCATTAAATCATCATTTAAATTTTCGCACTTACCAACTGTCATCATATAAATTTCTCGCATGCAGAACATCATTAAAATCATCATTTAAATTTTCGTATGCGTCAAACCATCAGTTAATTTCTCGCACTCGGTAAATCATCATTTAAATTTTCGTATGCATCAAGTCATTATTTAAATTCTCGCATTCATAAATTGTTTATTTATTTTTCGAGCTATCACTAACACTATCACTTTGTAGGTTTAAAATTCAAAGCTTCGCTTGAAAGTACGCCTTTCGTTCCCTTTTATTTATTCAACGCTTTCCATAAATATTAATCGTACGCATGATATATGGAATTGCTAGAATTAGAATCAACCCACTTGAACAACTTGTTTAAAGACTTGCTTACAATGCCATGTTCGTTTGATTTTAAATTTTCACTTATATTGACTGCATGTACTTGGTGGCTTCGCTCCCACATCAGTTTTATCATTTCAAAACCTCTCATTTAATTTGTACTCTGTTAAGCTATCCCTGATAGAATCACGTAGTAATTAATTTAATCATGCATAGTCCGATGATGAAATAGAGGGGGCTCATTCGGTCTTATGGAAAATTCAGTCCCATCACGCTACGGTCAGGAATAATCGATCGGTCTCTTCGAACGGTAACCCCGTCCGAAAAGATTTTTAAAATGGTAACCCCATCCAACGATTAATTATTCCTGAACGGTCCTGATCATGGAAAAGACCAAAGTGATGATTCCTCTGAGGACCCCCTTTCAAAAATGCATTTTATTAAACACCTTTTAAACACCTCTCTTATCAACCGGTAACCATTTTTGGATATGACTCGGGTGCCTAACACCTTCCCGAGACCATAATACGACCCCGAACCTTTGTCTGGGGTTCAGACCCCTTTTTTGTGCCTTTAGTTTTTTTATTTAGTTTATTTTTTTTATGCCATGACGATTAAGGTTCCCTAAACCTAGCGACAAAATTAGGGTGGCGACTTCATTGCATGTTGCGAGGCGTCCATTTACGTCGAGCATCGTAAGGTCTCAAGTTCGTTGCACACTCGCGAATATTTTTTTATTTTCGGGGCGAGACAGTATGAATACAAAAGGAGAGAATGAAAATGCCATAGGGAGAGAAGTGAGCAAAAACTATTTTGGCGCAAGCCACCAAAAGTTGATTTTTTAGCCATTGCACCTTGATCTTTCTAACCCTAATCCGTTTGTTTCCTTTACTTTGGCTGTTTACTCTCATGAGAAAAACAAGAGAAGGTTGTTGGCATAGGAGAAGCCTCTTACCTTACCACCAAGAAGAGGGAAAGAGCCTTGCGCATCCGTGGTGCTTATTTCGGCAAACCCTAACCTAAAGGGTATGGTATGGTTCTCTTTCCTAAGGAGCGATTTGTGTGAGTATATGAACATCCCTAATTTTTATGCTTCTAATTATAAAATTAATTAAATTGATGATTATCATATGCAAGAACCGAAGGTCAAGTCATATGCCTTTGAAAATTACTCGAGAAAGCGCAAATAGTTTGGTATGTTGACTAGGCCGAGAGACATAGATTGTGTTGTCCCTAACACAATTTTAATTGGATTTTCATATGTTTTTTCATTGAATAACTATTCTTCCAAGTGTGAATTTAATGACAATTTTGTGTTTAAGTCGACAGGACTTGGAGGAGCTCTTTTCCGACGCAATCGCTTATATCGATCACATGATCTTTTGCGAAATTTTGATGAACATCATATGTTTGAGGATTGTATGATGAGTTGCTATTTTCTTATTAACTTAACTTTTAAGGATGTTATTATTTCATATATTGTTCCTTGGAGTTTTGTTACTAATCAAAAGAAGAAGTCCTTTAGCGACTTAGGTCAAGAACCGTGGCGAACGTTGAGTGCGCCTATGGAGCGAGATTTATCCTTGCCACCACAACTCTTGAGGTAACCAGAGATGGAGGAGACAGCTTTTGGAGCTATGAGACATGTGTCAGTTTGTAAGTATGAGTCTACATGGAAGGAATATTTTCCGTTTCTTTTATATACTTACCACCTTTTCATACACGCTATTATTTTTGGTGTGTTATTGAAACACATGTGTGATTTTATTCTTATGACATTATTCAGTTTAATATTTCTGCCTTTGAGTGTATTGTTTAGTATAAGTGGCAGCAAAGAGATCGAAGTAATGCGGATAGCCCATGGACAAGCCAAGCGCTATGGTGCGCGCTTGAGTGTCAAGATGGCAACCTTGAGAAACCATGGAAGGATGAGTGGAACCTTCAAGATATGAGCTTGTCTTTGGCAGCGCTTACGCCGGAGATGGTTCCCAAACCAAGTTTGAGCAAGAGTATCTGCTTGGGGCGATGGTCTTACCCGATGCATTGTCATATTCAAAGACGTTGTTGCCAAGTTGAATTTGGGAGGTTGGTATGGTTCGCTTTGTGCTTATTTTGATATTACTAACTTAAGGTATTGTGGTGCAGGTCTAGATACAAATTCGAGGGTGAATCTTTTTGAAGGGGGAGGGAATGATACGATCCTAGCCCCGAGGCTAGCCCCAGCGCACGTACAAAGCGCACACGCCTTGCGACTAAGGCCAATCAACCCAAAGCGTCGAGCCAATGACATTTCAAAGAATCCAGTGAGGTTAATACAACCTCTAGACATGGAGGCAAGGCAGGAGACGCTGCTTGATCAAGCCTTTAGGTGAAGGATGATATGGAAGGTGGCTTGGAGGCGCCTAGCGCAAGGTTTGACATCTATCCGATCCAACCCATGGAAGAACGGTTTCAATCAGAGATCCAGCATAAATACAAGACCGATTGGAGTCTTGGGAAGGTTGTGTCCAAGTTTCAAAGCATTTGGACGAGTAGATGTCAAGAAGGTTTGAGATCACATTCTCGCACGCAGGAGTTCTAAGCGCAGACACAACAGGCGACTTTGTCCGAACCCAGCAGGAGCTACAGAAGTCAGAATTGTGCGATTGAGCATGTTTATGAAATCTCAGGATGTTGTCTCTATTGTGACCAAGTTTCAGCTCAAACGCACAAGTCGTTTGCGATTTATTAAAATAGACAGTTTTGCTGACAGCAATCCTACGCAGACAAGGACTTCAAAACACGTCAGTCAACGCCGTTCGATTTATTTCGGCCCTGTGAGGCCTGGACCAAGAAGAGAGGATCCTTATTACTATTTTCAGATGTTAGATTTCAAATGGGATAGGTTTCAGCCCAATTGGACGAGTGGATCGAAAATTAGCATGGTTCGACATTTTATTGCGCAGTGTGAACGCACGACAGCCCGTGACTTAGAGATTGCGGCCTAACTCAAAGCCCAGCCGTGCGAATCACCTTTGGAGCTTCTAGAATGTATTTATTATATTTATTAATTAGTTTGTAAAGTTATTATACGAATAGAAGTTCTACTTCTACTTAGATTAGGTTTTCTATTCCTAGTAGTATTAGAAGTTATAGTTATAGTTAAACTTGTACTTAGGCTTTGCCTATATATAGAGCCTTTTGTGCTTATTGTAAATCAGACCCCTTTTTGATGATATAAACACAGAGTGTTTGTCTAAATTGTTCTTGCAAGAGCCTTGTCTTTAATTGAGTTAGAACACTCGATTAAAATCACAAGTAAAACCTGAAAGTTCACCCTTATTGTTTCGTTCACCCTAGTTTGCTAATCACAGGTTGATTAGAGGGTTAGGGATTCGACTCAAGAACCTCTATTGTCTGGCTTAGTTTGCCTAGCATAGGTTATTAGGAGGGTTAAGCATTCTAGGGAGTTACGTTTTCCGCATTGAAATCCAAACCTTGAACGAGATCGTCAAAAAGCGCATCCTAGGCAACTAGGATCGTATCACTAAGTGCTATCAGATATTGGGTAGATGATACCGGTGTCAAGTAGCTTCAAGATTTCTTTCTTAACAACATCTATCATGGGTGGATTCAATCTGCGTTGATGTTGTCGGATAGATCGACTTTCATCTTCGAGATGGATGCGGTGAGTTCAAAGGGTAGGTGAGAGTCCCTTAATATCAGCGATCGTCCATCCAATGGCTTCTCAGAAGCCCTTGAGTGTGTTGACAAGTTCACGTTCCTCGCTTGGATCGAGCTTGCTAGAAATGATTACTGGGAGTGTATCATCTTCGCCAAGGTAGGCGTATTTGAGGTGCAAGGGTAAGCTCTTCAATTCGAGTTTCAGAGCCCGCACAATAGAAGGAACAAATTTGGGCTGAGTAGTAGAAAGATCAGATAGTTTATGAGGGTGTATCACCGATTCACAAGTTTCCAAAGCAGCAACCATGTCTTTTAATTAAAATTATTAGAAGTGTATGAGTTTGATTGGAATAAAAATCACTCATAGTGGATAGTATGAAAATTATTATAATGAATAATTATCTAATGTTTAGTTGAACCAAATTTACAAACACACGAAGAAATGTAAAATTACATAAATGTATGAGTTCAATTAAATTTTTTACATACACGAGGACTAAATTAATCATTTACAGATTCGATTGTAAATGTTTTACGAATGAGGGGTCTAAAGTAATCAGTTAGGGGTTTAATTTGAAAACTTTTATGAATAAAGACTAAATTAGTCAACAAATTAAAGTCTTAAAAATAAATATTGTACTAAATTAATCATTTAGGATTTAATTGCAAATATTTTATGGATATATAGTTAAGTTAATCATAGAGGTTTGATTGGATTTTTTTTACCTAAATTAGTTAATAAATAGAAGTTTTTTTTTTATAAAAAAAAAACATTGCACTCTTTGCACATTGACTCAAATCTAATTTTGATGTGGAAAAGTCACGACAATTGATATATATATCCAAAGATACATTAGTTTTGGTCACCTAGTTCATATATCCAAAGAAAATTCAGATTACAAAAATAACAATTAATGGATCCGTAAGTGGTAGGGGTGAACATTTGACCCGCCCAACCCGTCGACCCGAACCGACCTGACCCGCCAAAAACACAAAAAACTACATAACCGCCCATATACAGATACATAACCGACCCGCCCATTTAGTGGTGGGTCGGTTCGCGGGTCAACATTTCATAAATCGCAAAATAACCAACCCGACCGACCCTAACCCTAACCCTAAGTATATAAGCATCTCTTTCTCATTTCTTTCATTCTCTAGCCGCTCCCTATTTTTCTTTTCTTTTCTTCTTCCTCGCTCTCTCTCCAAGCAACATCGCCCACACATTTGAAATATCCGATTCCACTTCTCTACTCCTCAAAAACTTCACCACCACCCTCCACGCCAAGACCCCGCCGCCGAAAGCCCTCTTCTCCATCGTCGGTGGCGAGATTGACCCTCTCGGCCTCCTCCATCATCACCGAAAGACCTCTTGCTTCAAGAATGGCGGAGGTCTCGTTCGTTATACCCGATCTCTTCACCCTCTCAGCCTCCTCCATCATCATGGACTTGTTCTCTCATCTCGTCATTTATGTTGATAGATATGGTGCTTAGTGATGGATCTGTTATTGATTTGATTTGATTTTTTCTTGTAAAAGTTAGATCTAGATTTAAGAAAAGTTAATCATGGTGGATGTTTATAGATCTGATAAAAAGATCTAGTTTTTTTTATACGGGTTGTATTTGGTTTTCATTCTGATTTGGGTGGCCGATTACGTTGACGGCTAGGTGGAGAAGAAGATATTTTGTTTCTGTTTTAGGATTTAGGGTTTGTTGGAGGAAGAAGAAGATGAGATGTTAGTTTTTTGTTTTAAGTTTGTTAGGCTTTGTTAATGGGCTCAGCCCAGTTTGAGTAAAAAAAGGAAGGTTGGGTATTTTTTTTGTTAAACCTCACCCATTATTTTAAGCCTATGAATATAACCGTCAACCCGTGGATAACCGATTCGACCCACTACACCCGCCAACCTGCGATTATTTGTGCCCATAACCGATCCAACCGACCCGCTAAATTTCAGACCGGTCGGTGACGGGTTAGGTCTATAATCGATCCGACTCGACCCGTGTGCACAGATCCATAAGTACTAGTTCAAGTCCAATGACTACACTTCTTTGTCCTCAACACGCGTCACGTTTCCGTTGGTGCAAATTCCGAAACTTCAACACATTGCAACATAGTTGACTCGCCTCCTGTGGATTACACCACGTCGGAACGCGAGAAATGACCGAAACCACCCCGACAATAAAACCAACCGTTATGGATGAGGCTGAAAGCATCAAACCCGATCGGAATATTCCCCGCCGGCGCATTGTTTCCAAACACCACCTCACCAGATCCCGAAAACTATAAATACTTCTCTTTCTCATCTCATTTCTTGCCCTAAAATCCCCCACCCTCCTCTCTCTTTCTTCAGCCGCAAAATGCTTCCCCTATCCGAAGCGCATCGTTTCCCTTCGATTCACTCCCGAAACGACACCATTTTGCTCATTTCTGAAATAATTTCCAGATCCTGAAGGTATATGGATGTTGCGGCGCGTTTCAATTTCATGGGATCGGAGGGGCTTGGACCAGATAGGGTTACCGTGACCGATGTGAACGCTTCCGATAAGACACGTGTCCCATTCTTAGCTACCTCCAGAGGCTCGATTGAGCCGTGCAGTTCTTCGCTTAATGCAAAAGGTAAAATGATACTCAGTTATTTCTCATTATTAGTTTTTGTTTCATTTAATTTCTTAGAATCATGAGTTTTCGAAGTTAGTAGAAGCTATGGATCTAGTGTTGCTTTTCTGCTTGCTTTGAATGTTCCATTTGTAACTGTTGGCTATCAATTCTAGCTGTGAAATAGCGCTTGTTGTGGGGATAATACCAATTTCACAATTGTTCTTATCGAAATCAATTTGTAGCTGTTGTATCTTCACCCGACAAAAGGGAGCTAATAAAATTAAGTGATATTGAACACTTATCATGTTCTGAATGTTAAGTGAAGTGAATTTTTTTTTTTTGGAGCCGTTGTGTTATTCAAAAAGAATATGCTGAGACTGGTTATCGCATGTTTATTATGGAAATTTGTTGGCAGAATATTGTTCATTCAATAGCTTTTTAGTTGTTGTAACCTTACAGAGAGCTTATATTCATTGTGTAACTATACGATTTAAGCTTATATTCATTGCATAACCAAATAGGGTAGGCTTATGCTTCTAGTGTAAATGCATGGTTATGCTTATATTTAGTAGTAAATGTGATTTTTGCAGATTCTATGAATGCTTTGGACTCAGCTTCAGAGGATAATGCTGTAGTTACTGAGCTTTGTCGACATGGAACTCAACTGACTGGCTCTAATAATGAAGATGTCTCGAACCTGCTTCATTGTAACGGGTCAAATGGTCTTTCATGGATTCCTAGGTCTGAAGAAGTACAAGCACAAAAAAGAGGAGGGAAATTGTCGAGAAGTAGTATTGGGTGTTCGAAGAGGCAAAGGCTAGCTCAATCGGAAGATGCTATTGGTTTAGCTGGAGTTAGTGGATCAAAGGATTATTGTGATAAGATAATTCCAACCAAATCCGACTCTCAAGGTAAACAGCATTTGGCGGAAATTAAATGACTAGTTGAAGTGAAATGTGTCCATCAATTTGAAGTTCTAATGAAAGTATACTCAAGTAAAGAAATTTTTCATGGTTGCAAGAGTATCAACAAGTTATCAATTTTTTTAAGAATTTGGTTCAGGGAACAAATAGATTCTTTTCATCAGTAGATGCTTAAAAGAGTTTCTTATTTGGCGTATAGTTAGTGTTGTGTGATCAAATTAATGCACCTTTTATGAATGCATGTCTTCTGTCACATGGGCATGTGTTTATCAGTTTAGCATGTAGTATGATCTAGTTTGGAAAGGTGATGACGCGGGACAACCTAGGGATAATCCTGTGCCGACCTTTCTTCAGAGAGAGATTAGGGTGTTTAAGGTTAAAAGTATGCGCAGCAGTTGTTTAGTAGATTAAAAGTAGGTAAAGATCAAGAGAACACAAGTAATCAGAAAAATAAATCACCTCTAGGTCACACCTAACACTCAAGTATTAATTTTCTCAATATCAAGTCTGCCTTATTAATAACATAAGCCTCCTTTAAATAGAGACTAACATGTACTTACAGGAATAGGATTAGGACTTCTAATTATTAACTAACTAGGACACACGACTTGGACCCAAAGTAACAGGTCCTTATTCAATAAAGCCTTGACATAAAAGTAAATACTAAAATTCCAGAATTTCCAGAAAAGCTGGAAATTACAAAAATATCCCTAACCTTTGATCTTAACCAAATTAAAAGACTCTATCAGACTTGATCATAATTATTAAACTCCTACTCCAGTTCCCAGTAATTATTCCCATCATTGGCCATGTGCCAAATAAGAGCTTCGGAACTATAATCAGTAATTATACACCCTTAAGGGGTGCTGCCATCTTGCCCCATCAGGTGATCTGTCTAAATTTTGTTTTCATAAAAGCTGTAGGCCACTGCAACTATTTTATGCTAATTGTACTATACTCTATGTCAAATGTAGAGAGAGCTCATTTGGGGAAACAAAGGAATATGTCTGGGAGCAAGCGAGGTGACAGAAGAAATTCCAGGGTTTCTGTGAAGGCCAAATATAAGTCCTTCTCTGTGAAGTCAGGTTTGGCGAGCTTCAGTTCAGCTGCTGGAGGAAACAACTTTTTTGGTATGATGTGCTCACGAAAAGCTCCATTCTTGTCTCTATATCCGTTTTCATTGGAAATTGTATTTGGTTTTAATATTTGTTGCTGCTTCCTGCTGTTATTAATTATATAATGCACACAAGTTGTATCATGAAAATTCCTTGAGTTGTAGAGCTGGTAAATGTGTTTCTTTGTTGTTCTTTAATGTTGTTTTGCTAGTTGAAGCATGCATATTTTGGCTGATATGTTGTGATGTTCAGGATGCACAGACTGGTTATTGAATAGGATTGCCATTTCTTGTGAATTATTAGCCCAATTTGGAATATTTCTAGCTGTTGTAGGGTTGAGGGTTGTGGGGAAGGGGGAGTGAAGTTCCTTTCCTATAAATATTGCCTGCTGGGACGTGATCCAGCACTTCATATTGAATTTGATTTGGTAAATTTGCATTTGACTATGCTGTGCTAATAATTTGATCTGGTAAATCTATCTCTGTTTTTCCATGAATATTAATTATTAAGGTTAATGATTCAAAAGGTATGAATTTCAATGATTTCAGCTTTATCAGGATTGTCTTTTTCCTTGACTCAGACTGCAGTATGATTTTATTTCTTTATTAATGATTTGCCTCTATAAGCTATGTACTTCCTTAGGTTGATTTTCCCCCCCTTAAAACTCATATATGCACATGTGGGTATTTATCTCAGGACTATATGGTCTGAAGACAGAAGTTAATGACGTGACGAAGCTAGTCGATGATTTATCATTAAATGATCTCCTTGATGGAACTTATGAGTGTACTAGCATATGCAAAGATAAGGGGAAGAAAGCAGCAAACTTGACTGAAAATATTGTTCATTCAGTTAGAAAGGCTTGCTCTATTCTTCAGCTTTCTAGGCCTGCTCCGGGTCAAAGTACTACTGAGCTGAACTCGAATGAGAAAATGTCTGCATGCCTGCCTAGCTCTGTTTCTGTTGTGGCAGATGGAGGTTCTCCCACAATTGATTTATCTTCGTCTGACAAGGTTAGTTAAGGAGACAATATTCTAATATGATGGTTTGGATACTAGCATGAAGGACAATGTCTGAATCTTTTCTTTCTGGTTTAGAACAGTATAGGTGTAAAGCTGGGTAAACATATTATAAATCATTCCTTTAAATTTTAATGCCAGTTGACATTTTGAGGAAAAAAAAGTATTATTTTGCGCTTCAGTGATTCCTAAAGCCATTTTTACCAGATCAACATCCATTGGCAATGACTTAGGTTGGGAAAATCAAAAGATTTTTTAAACTATGCCAAAAGTTTGCCTTTTGCAAGTATGATCTTACATGCTTGTGTAGATTGTTGTTCATAGTTAATGATATTGCATGCTAATGGTTAATTATCCATGCTCTATATGTTCCCCCTTCTTCAATTTACAGGATTCTCGCAAATTGGCTGAAACTTCTGCTAATTTGCTTGATTTTTCGTTTGACCAACCTAAAGATACTTTGGAACGGTTGGCACTTCCTCCCCCCAAAGATTTGGAGTCTTTGCTTCTGGATGCGTCCAAGCCTACTGCATCATCAAAGCATGGCCCCGATCCACGTCAAGGAAAGCAAATATCTCGACGGCCTAGCTTGCCTGCATTTCCTTGGTCGCATGCTTTTACTGGGCACTGTAGAACTAACTCTGATGCAAATAAGATTTTATGGGGTAGAAGCACATGCCAAGGTAGATGGGCGAGGATTGGGAACAATGCAAGTTCTCTTGCGACTGCCTCTAATAGTTTTATGAACCTGGAGTCACTAACGTATGATGAAACACTAGTTCCATCGCATGGGCCAAAGTTGTCTATGGTGGAAAATATTACAACATCTGATTCTTTCGCATGTCAGCATTTGCCTTCTGGACCATCTTCTGTAATTCCTCAACTTTCTCCAGGTAATAACTTCTTGAAGATTATCCTTCTTGGGATGGTTTTTTGAGACTTGAATATCTTTCAGATGTATGGAATCTTTAAATAGCATAATGGAGTATGCTTTGTTTCAAATGCAGACAAACCTGAGGATGACCTGAAGTATCCAGGAAAAGGTATGATTTGCAGTTACCAGTAAAGCTCCTATGTGTTTTAGCACCATTAGCATAAGCTCTCTTTTATTCTGCTCTTTTTATTAGATGAAGCTTTGATTTTATGATATTTTCTTCGTGACAGTTGAATATTGTCCAAGATTATTTGCGGCTGCTCAGATTTTGTGCGACATTGCCACTGATGCCTTGAGGTCAAATCCAGATGGAACAATGACGTGGCCGAAGAAGCTTTCACAGAAGGCTATGAAAGCCCGAAAATCAAAATCAAGTGAGAAATCTGAAGTGGTGGTTGTTGCTTCAACTTCATTAACGGGGTCTGGCCACTTGAGAAATCGCTTGGACCAAGTCATGCCCTCTAAAAGGGCCAAGATCTCAGCAATTGCAAATAAAAAGGACTTTGGTCATATCAATGGTGTTAGGAAAGGGCCAGTAAATTGGTCTACCCCTAAATCATGCAGATCAGTCTCCAATAAACCAGCAAGGGACTTGATTGAAGAAACTAGATATGCTACCGCCTGCGTTGTGAGGCAATCATGCATGATGCCTCCACCTCCAAAAGTTTCGAATAGAAACTCCAGCGGCCTACCAAAGGTACGTAAATTGATGCAAGTTGATTGGAACAGGGAACGGGATGGAAGGACTGGGTGATATTCTGTTCAATTCAGTAGCCTGCATAAATCGGTGGAAGTGGATCGGAACAAGGGAATGTGATGGCGGTCCAGTTGATACCCTGCTTTGTTTATTTAGAAGCTATTCATACATATTCTGTTCAACTCAGAAGCCTCGTAGGATGTGATTCAATTCTTGTAGTTCATCAATGCTGCATCACAATTCCAGCCAAATGCGGTCGGATGTGTATATATTGGGATTGTTGTGTAGGGGTTAACATTGTAGGTGGGACAGAGTCAGAAATTGTTGTAAGGGTTCATCTTGTGGGGTGAACGATGTTGTAAGTTGTAACAATAAGCATAGTTGTAGGCATACAGCACGGAAAAATCTATTGCCTTTTGCGTAGAGCATTCAATGGGGCAACAAATTCAGCTTCTTTTTCATTTTTCATTTTCTTTTTAAATGATCTAATTACCTTCTTAGGTTTCGAGGAGAGGTTCTTGCTCATTGGCAATTGTTGCCGAGGCAAATATTTATGGTTGCACTTATTATTACTTTATTTTTTTGGCCAATGGGTTTGCATTCTGCTACCTGTTAGTATCAAAAAGAAAAAAGAACAGATAAAACAGGAATATTAACCCATCTTGTTAAGATAAAATTTCCTACAAGTACCATGGATCATTAACCCATCTTCATAAGACGATACCTTTCTGGGTCTGATACTGGTCGTGGTTTTCCCACCATTTTATTATGGTGTAGCTTTTGGTCCCACCAAATTCCATGACACTAAATCACTTCTGATCATACTCAATTTTAATTGAAAATGTATTGATTATATATATCTTAATTTAATTGCTGATATGGTGACCCAAAATCTCACATTTGATGACTATTAACTATTGTCTATTTGGATCAAAAATAGAATTTATAACTTTAGATAAATTTCTCGGGGAAAATTATAGGATATGGATAAATCTTACTAATAAGTTTTTTTTTCTCTTACAAATATTTTAACTCATAATGTATAAAAGAGGGAGAAGGCACCCTGGGATCCCTGCAGTTATTATTTTCATTTTAGTTAATCCCCAAAGTCGATTTTGGTTCAATTAAGTGCCTTCCATTATGCCCGTTAGGCACGCTAGGTTCCTACCGTCAAAAACTCGACTAACGAACACTTACTGTTAAGATCTAAGCTCGCCTAGGGCATGTTCACGCCCATGGCTGCTTAACCTTAATGAGAGCTTACGGGTAATCTTTGTAATCGGGTTGGGGGAGTGAGTAATTAGTCCCTTTATGCCGTGGGCTCGGTTATTCATTGGAAGGGTGTTTGAGTCGGCCTTTGTGTGGGCGGCCCCCTTGTCTGCGACCTTTTTGGCCCTTGTCTGTAATATCATGCTTATTCAATGAAGTGATGTCTTTCATGATTGTATGCCTATTGCCTATGTGTTTGCTCGATGTTATGCCTATGATAAACTATAATGGCCCTATTATGTTTCTAACCTTATGTTCCCTGGTGATGCAGGTCTAAGGTGTGTGTGAAAGGCTGGTTCCGTAGAGAGAGTGCGTGAACGCCGCATGATAGAGCGTTTTATGTCCATAATTCTTCCCTCTTTTATGTGCCTTTTTAGATCATAATGCTACTTATGTTACTATGTTTATTCACTTTTGGCAGATCTGGGCAAATTAAGAGGAAAATACGAAAAGGAACGTTTTCTATCACTTTCGGGATGCATTGGAGCAACTAGGCCGAGCAGCTGGACGTTCGCGGAAAGCAGCAGTGTCCTAGCGAGAAAAGGAAACTAGCGCAATAAAGGAAAAATATCGGATCTGCTCAATTAAGGCGCCAGAAGTCCTAATCGCAGTAGAAGTCCTTTGGGGAGTTGAATTCAAATTAGATTAGGAGTTTAATTTGTAATAAGCATATAAATACTTTAGTAATTAGGTTTTTAGTAAGTTTTTCTCCTCTTCTCTCCCACTGACTCTTAGCGCCACCACTGCCTTCGGCAATCTTTTCTTTTTAATAAACCGGAGCAGTTGCTCCAGCCGGTAATCCATAAGAATTCTTCTTCATCTTTTCTTCTAATTTACTTATGCAATTTATTTATTTGATTGTTTTTATTTTTAATATGTGTGGCTAAATCTCCTTGTTCTTGGTAAGAGTCGATTGAAGGTTGCCAGGGAAGCCGTGAGGTCAGATTGTACTTCATAAATCCTGTGTTGGTATCCTCTTGTTCAATAATTAATTGTCAAATTACCTAGGGTAATTATTAGCTTGATCACCTATTAATTGAACTAGATTAATTATAATCGTCCCTGTTGTTATACCTAATGCGAAGCTGCAGGGTAGAGCAGATAACCATACTGGTCCTGACTGGAAACCTGGTATCCCCCAGTTGGATTGGACGAGTCGTTAGGGCAGAGCCTCAAGCGTACCGAGTGTCTCGCCCTAGACGCATCTTACCTCCTCTTCATGGGCATCTGAGTGTTGCCTCCATAAGCGTACCTTGGAGGACGGCGGACTGTCAAGGTTAACCCATAAGCGTACCTTAGGATGACTTCTATTACGAAGGTAAGCATGGGACCTAAGCGTACCTGGTCCCTATAGTGCGTCTATCAGCTCGGGGTAGACGATGATTGCGCCAATGACCGGCTGACCATAAATGCAACCGGATTCGGACTCTTACTGAGAACCCTTGTCTCTTCTGATTTCTTATTACTTCTATTACTCTTTGCTATTAGTCTTTATTACTTTCGTAGTTAATAATTAGATTAATCAAACAACTATTCAAAACCCCCCTTTCGGTTACTTGTTGCTTGGATTATTTAGTTTGCCAAATTGAGTTGAGTATTGGTCCCTTAATCCCTGTGTTCGATCCTGTTACCATTATACACAATTTATTGTGCACACTGCCTGCAGGTTTTATTATTATTTTTGTATGTGCTTCGACAACACATCAAATTTTGGCGCCGTTGTCGGGGATTAACGCAACTAACGCTCTTTTCTTTTTTGTATGACCAGGTCTTCCAACGCAACTTTACTACCTTTCGATTCAGAAATCCGGAGAACAGAACGATTAGCCCGCAGACTTGCTAAACAAAATCAATCTGCAGCTCCTTCACCTCATCCGTCTGACCCTTCCCCTGAAACTTTGGAACCTCCTGCTCGCTTCGGTCTGCTCGATCGAGACGTTGAAGACAACCTGAATTCCGAACGTCCTGCTATGGCTGACGAGAACCGAAACCCCAAACGTCCTGCTGGGGCTGACAACGATGACGGTGGGGATGGCGAAGCTGTCATCAATCCCTGCATCTCGGAACTGAATGCTACTGCCGAAACCACTGCTGGGTGCATCGCATGGCCTACCGTTGCCCATGATTGGATTATCAAATCCTCTGTCCTCCACTACTTGCCCAAGTTCCATGGCATCCCTAGAGAGAGTGCCCTCCGACATCTTCAGCAGCTCCATACTGTTTGTGAAGCTCTAAAACCCCCAGAGGTGGATATTAATCAAGCTAAGCTTAGAGTATTCATGTGGTCGCTTGAGGACGACGCTCGCAACTGGTTCTATGATCTGCCCGCCCTATCCATTACTTGCTGGGTCGACATGTTCAAGGCGTTCACTGAAAAATACTACCCTACTTCCATGGCCAATATAACCAAGAAACAACTAGTATCCATCACCCAAAAAGAGAATGAGAACATTGGACAGTACTACGAGAGGTTCAAAAAGATGCAAAATCTCTGCCCCTCTCACAACATTCCTGACCACGCTCTCCTTGGGTACTTCCATGAGGGACTGCGGGGGCGAAGCAAAGAATTAATAGATGCTGCCAGTAACGGTGATATGCTTGCCCTAACCGCTGAAAACGCAAAAATTCTTCTAGAACGCATGGCTAAGAATGCTGTGCCGTTGGACCAATTAAGCCCCCCCATGCATGACGCTCGATCCGCTGCTATAGAGAACCAACTCTCCACCCTTACTGGAATGATTCAAAACTTCACCAGCGGCCAGCCCGTGCAGATCAAAGCCTGTGGCATCTGCAACTTTACTGACCACCCTACGGACGCCTGTCCGCATATTCCAGATGAAGTAGATGTGAACGCCATAGGAAACTATAATGGAGCCCCTAGGAAGCAAGATTCATATACTCAGAATTATCTCAATGGTTGGCGCCACCCGAACTTGAGCTATGGTAACAATAACCAGCAGCAACCTATGCAAAACCAGATGCAGCCACAAAATCCATTCCAGAACCAACAACATCCACCCTTCAACCTCCAGAATTTCAAACCACGACCCACCTATCACAACAACCAACAACATCAATATCAAACTCCGCCAAACAATGAGGAACCTAGTTTGCGACAGTTAGTTGTCGAATTGAACAAAAAATATGAAACCATGACAAAAAAATTTGAAACCCTATCCGCAGAGATGAGGGAGCTGAAAAATGGTGGAAGACTGCCACCACAGCCTGAAGCAAACCCTAAGCACGGAGCCAGTGCCATTAATCTCCGAAGTGGCACACAGCTACCTGACCGCCAGCCGCTCGCCCAAGAAGTTGAGCACCCTGATCCCACGCCCATGGTTGAAGAAGTTGAGGTTAGAGCAGAGAAGGAAAAGAAGGTCTACACTTCCAGAAAACCAAGAACACCCATTAATAATGAGGGTTCTGAATTCTCTGATGAATTCATCATCAAAGTCCTTGAGCCTCCCTTCCCACACAGGTTAGTCAAAAAGAAAAAAGAAAAAGAAGAAAAAGAAATTTTTGACTTATTCAGTAAGGTTCAAATTAACATTCCACTTATGCAGGCTATTAAGAGCGTTCCACGTTATGCTAAGTTCCTGAAATCCTTATGCACTAACAGAAGTAAATTGGCTAACGTGAACAAAATTAGTGTGGGTGTTAATGTTTCTACTGTTATTCAAAGAAAAATCCCTCCAAAGTGTGCAGATCCAGGAATGTTTACGATTCCCTGCAAGCTTGGAGGTACTGACATTGGCAAAGCTATGTGTGACTTAGGTGCAGGTATCAACGTCTTGCCCTTGACGATATACGCTCAACTAGAACTCGGACCACTGAAGCCAACCAGAGTTGTCATCCAGCTGGCAGATCGATCAATTATCTATCCAGAAGGAATAATTGAAGACGTCCTAGTCCAAGTCGGCAGCCTCCTCTTTTCAGCCGACTTTTATGTGATCAGCATGGAGAACGAGCAAGGAACTAAATCCTCTGACGTTCTACTGGGCTGACCTTTCCTCAGGACTGCACGTGCAAAGATAGACGTCTATGATGCATCGATTACCCTCGAGTTCGATGGACGGATTATCCGATTTAGCATGACTGATGCGATGCGTTTCCCTTCTGAATTTTCTAGTCTCAATTTTATTGATATTGTTGACCCAGATGTTGAGGAAATTGCTGACTTATTTTCTATGGACCATCTGCAGCTTGCCCTAGCCAATAGTGTCAACTTCGCGGAAATGCAAGATCTGGAATCCAAATTTATCACCCCTCCAGCTCTGCGAGAGATCGTTTCTGTTTTGGAAACCACCCCTCATTCTCCATTTAATATGGTGGTAAAGCCTCTGCCCTCTGAATACACTAAACTCCCTCCTTCCATTGTGCAGGCCCCAAACCTGGAACTCAAAGTCTTGCCCGAGCACCTGAAGTATGCTTACCTCGGTGCCAATGAATCTTTGCCTGTCATCATCTCGAGCAAACTAGATACCGAAGAAGAAACATCTCTAGTTGCCCTACTGAAGGAATTCAAGAGACCTATTGGATGGACGATTTTGGATATCAAGGGACTATCTCCCGCCCTGTGCACTCATCGGATACACCTAGACGATGATAGCAAGTCAGTTCGCCAGCCACAACGCCGTCTTAACCCACCTATGATGGAGGTCGTTAAGAAAGAAATATTGAAACTCCTCGACGCTGGTGTGATCTACCCTATCTCGGACAGTACTTGGGTCAGCCCAGTTCAAGTTGTCCCGAAGAAGACTGGTATCACAATCACCACGGGACAGAACGGCGAACAGATTCCCACACGCATACAGAATGGGTGGCGCGTCTGCATCGATTACCGTCGATTAAACGCTGCCACGAGGAAGGATCACTTCCCCTTGCCATTTATTGACCAGATGTTGGAGCGCTTGGCTGGGAAAACACATTACTGCTGCCTCGATGGATATTCAGGATTTCATCAGATACCGGTTGCCCTAGACGATCAAGACAAGACCACCTTCACCTGTCCCTTCGGTACGTTCGCTTACAGAAGGATGCCCTTTGGTCTTTGCAACGCACCTGCTACATTCCAGCGTTGTATGGTCAGTATCTTCTCTAAGCTCGTTGAAAAAGGAATCGAGGTATTTATGGACGATTTCACAGTTTACGGTAATTCTTTTCCTGAATGTTTACTCACCTTGCGAAAAGTTTTACAAAGATGTGTTGAAACTAACCTCGTTCTCAATTATGAGAAGTGTCACTTTATGGTAGACCAGGGACTGATTTTGGGACACATCGTTTCTCGCAAGGGAATCGAAGTGGATAAAGCAAAAATCGAGGTAATAGAGTCTTTACCATACCCCACTTGTGTACGTGAGGTACGTTCGTTTCTAGGCCATGCAGGTTTCTACAGGAGATTTATCAAGGATTTTTCCAAGATCACCCAGCCGATGTGCCAACTGCTTGGCCGAGACGTTGAATTCATCTTCGACGAGAACTGTAAAGCCGCGTTTGACCTCCTCAAGCAGAAACTGATCTCAGCCCCCATTATCCGCGCACCAGACTGGACGCTCCAGTTCGAAATCATGTGCGACGCAAGTAATAATGCCTTGGGAGTTGTGTTGGGACAGAAGAAAGACTGAGAGGTTTATGTTATCTACTATGCCTCGAAACTCATGGATGCTGCCCAACGAAACTACACCACTATAGAGAAGGAACTCCTCGCCGTGGTCTTTGCATTGGATAAATTCTGTCAGTACCTTTTAGGAACACAAGTAACCGTCTTTTCGGACCATGCCGCACTCCGCTGCCTCTTGACCAAGCTAGATGCAAAACCTCGCCTAATCCGGTGGATACTTCTACTTCAGGAGTTTAACTTAGAAATCAAGGACAAGAGAGGCACTGAGAACTCTGTAGCTGATCATCTGAGTCGCCTGTCTACCCAGTCGGATGATTCACTTATTCCTATTCGTGAAACTTTCCCTGATGAACAACTTTGTCTTGCCCAAGCCATTGACTACCCTTGGTTTACTGATATCGCTAATTTCTGTACCACAGGTCACCTTCCAGTGGATTCATCCCCTTCGGAGCAGAAGCGTATCAGGAGACAAGCCAGGTCTTACATATGGGACAGCCCGTACCTTTGGAAGTTTTGTTCCGATCAAGTTATCCGACGATGTGTCACCACTGATGAGATCCCTACCATCCTTAGGTTCTGTCACTCTTCCACAGAAGGAGGCCACTTTGCAGCTAAGAAGACAACCATGAAAGTTCTGGAAGCAGGACTCTACTGGCCTTCACTATTCAAAGACAGCTACATGTTCTGTGCAGCTTGCCCGCGCTGTCAGAGTACAGGTAACATTGGTGCCCGAAACCAAATGCCACTCACAGGTATAATCGCTTGTGAAATTTTCGATATCTGGGGAATTGATTTTATGGGTCCCTTCCCCAACTCATAGGGAAATGTGTATATCCTCTTAGCGGTTGATTACGTTTCTAAATGGGTTGAGGCGAAGGCAACCAAGATTGATGATTCCAAAGTGGTTGCAGCTTTTCTTCATTCTCGTATTTTTAGCAGGTTTGGAGCTCCGAGAGCCCTCATTAGTGACCGCGGAACCCATTTCTGCAATCAAGTTATCAGCAGCTTGCTCCAGCAGTATGGAGTCACACATCGTGTCTCTACAGCTTACCACCCGCAGACAAACGGTCAAGCCGAGGTATCTAATTAAGAGATTAAGGCAATTTTGGAGAAGACGGTCAGCCAATCCCGCAAGGACTGGAGTCTGAAGCTTGACGATGCTCTTTTGGCTTATCGAACAACGTTCAAGACCCCCATTGGCATGACCCCCTACCGGCTTGTCTTTGGCAAACCTTGCCACTTACCCGTGGAAATCGAGCATAAAGCCTTTTGGCTATTCGAAGAGCCAACTTCAACCTCGACGAGGCTGGACAACATCGCAAACTACAAATTCAGGAGTTAGAAGAGCTTCGTGATGATGCCTATGAGAATGCTCTCATCTACAAGGGTAAGACGAAGGCCTACCATGACAAAGTCCTATCTCATAAATCTTTCGAGGTCGGACAGAAGGTCTTGCTCTATAACTCCCGTCTGAGATTGTTTTCAGGAAAGTTGAAGTCCAAGTGGACATGCCCTTATGTTGTCACAGCCGTTCATGACCACGGCGCCGTTGAAATTCGAAGTTTGGACACTGGAGTCACGTTCAAGGTCAATGGACATCGTCTCAAGACTTTCTATGAGGGGTTCAAGCCATTCGTCGCTGAGGAGATGAATGTTGCTGAACCACCTGACCAACTCTGATTCGGGTTATCAGCGTCTAGGCCGAGACAATAACCACGACGCTTTGCGGGAGGCAACCCGCGTTTCTCCATTTTTTTTTTCTTTCTTTCTATTATTTTTTTCCCCTTTAATTTATCTCTATTTTACTCTAATTGTAAATACCACCCACATGATTTTCTCCTTATCCGAATCCTTTCCTATTTTATTCTGATCTAATCACCTTAATTTTCCATCCTTCTTGTATATTCTTCCCTTATTTATTTTTATTAATCCCTTTTTTGAATTTTAAACTCTTGATTTGATGGTGACAGGAGCGTGACAGTTGGAGACATTCAGTTGGGATTTGATGGACCCCAATCACCAGCCGCCACATCCGCAAGTGAGCAACGGCTAGCAGCTAGCAACCATAAAGGGAGACTCCTTTCTTCCCTTTTTCTTCTTCACTTTCCACTTTCCTTTCATCTTCTCCCGTGCTCCCAACCTTTCCTACTCTCACACAAACTCTCCAGCTTCACCCATGGCTAGATCTAAGAAATCCGCAGCCCGCATTACTGCTACCCCAACCCAACAACCGCAGGACACTCCGTCCACCGTCGCCACTACCACTCCTCCTTTCACCATCATCCCGCCCACCACTGGTACTCCGCCAACGGCCTCCTCTAAACCCAAAACACGTTCCACCCCTCCGTCCTCGTCAAAGCAGCAGCAGCAGACTACCACCGTCGCTGCTACTACTCCAGCTGCTCCGACGACCACCACTGTCTCCCCTACCAAAAAGACACCACCCACACCTAAGGTCGTTAAAACCCCAACGGCCAGACCACTCATCACCTCACCTCCCAAGCCCTCACCCCCGAAACAAACCACCCCTAAAATCACCTCTGTTCCCACCGTCACTCCCACAAAACCACCCGTGGCCGACGATGAAACTTCATCCGGTGAATATGAGTCTGATACTGGTGATACCGTGGACTCCGTCGAGACTGCTACTACTATCCAGGCCGCGCCGTCGACGACATTGCCGTCGGGTGCCTCCGACATGGCGGCCGTTGATGCTTTTACTGTTGAAGATGGGTCTGGCGAGTCATCGGGCGCTGAGGAATCTGGGGAAGACGAAGAGGAGTCAGGTGATGCATCTGGTGAAGAAGATGGCTCTGAGGAGGAATCGGAGGAGGATGCCAATGATACTCCCAAGGACAACCCAGAGACAGCGGTCGCTCAGAGCAAGACCACAACGCCGACGTCCAGATCACTGGATCTGTTCCTGGCCTCAGCGGTTTGCCCATGGGCCGTAGCATGACCTCCCATGGCCGCTTGATCGAGCCAGTGTGCTACGCTGAGGGAAAGCCCAAGAAAGTGCAGCTTCGCGTGCCCATCGAGTCCGATGATGACTCCGAGGACGAAGCTTTTGTCCCTCCTCCTGCTGAGACCACCGAGGACACCTCTATGGATGTTGAGGAGCCATCGCCAGTCAAACCCAAGCGAAAGTCCCCTGCTACACCAGCTGCCTCTTCCCAGCCTAGAAAGTCAGCCCGCATCACCAACAGCTCGGCCAAGACAGTGATGCCCACTCCTGCAGCTCGTTCGGCCCACGCCAGAGTAGGCGCAGCCGCGCCCCTTGCCCAGGTAACACCTGATCTTGCTCACTTGCATGGATGGTTGGAATTTCCTGATAAACAGAGCAATGATAGGTTGTTAGCTTTGCACGGTATGCTTGTTTCCCCTTCTGCTCAACTTGATTACGAATTTTGTGAAAAAATGGGAATAACTGCTAGGGTGAATTTGCTGATTGATAATATTGGTTGGCGTCCTTTGTTTGACCTTGTGTATCCCACGTTCTTAGAATTGAGCCATGAATTCTTTGCTTCTTTTTGGTTTGACACTGCCGTGCTTAAACAAAAAAGGAAGGGTAGCTTGCATTTAGGGGCTGATAGGGTAGTTAATTTTCGTTTGATGGATATTTGGGAGCACCTTTCTGTTGATAACTTTAATGTCATGCTTGGCTTTGTCAAGCAATCTGATTTGGGTGCCCCTTGGTATCTTGGTGCATTTGCTGCATACCCTCCTGAGTTTGATGTCACCAGTGCCTTTAGACAGCTTACGGGCGATCCAGATATCGGCTATACTTTCCGTAAGTCTAAAGGCCATCAGCTGCGTGACCCAGCCCTTCGTGTGCTTCATCGTTTCCTTGCCCTCACCTTCGCGGGCAAGATGCAGTCCTCGGACACCCTCTCTGTCCAGGAATTATTCTTTTTGTGGTGTATGCATAACGGCCATACAACCAATTTAGGTTACTGGATTGCACATGAATTGAATGCTATTATTACTTGCAACCGTAATCCTATCCTAGGATCCCTTATTACTCGCTTGGCTGTCGAAAATCGTGGTCTTGATGTATCTAACTGTGATCTTTTTGTGCCTGTTGGTTTTAAACTGCTTGATGCCCGTACCCTCGATGGTATGGGCCATTTGCGCTTGAGAGGTCGTGTTTTGTGTTTCAGCAAAGGATACACAGGAGGAGCTAAAAGAGTCTGGAGTGCCCAGAATGGTGGAGCCTTCGAGTGGCCTGACCTGACTGCTGATTCACCTCCTCCCTCCCCTGTTCAGTCTCCCCCTCGCGATGAACGTCCCGGGTAAGCTGTTCCTGACACTACCGATGCCGCACCCACAACTGTTGCCATCGCCGAGACAAATGCCCTACTTCGGACGATCATCTCCCTTCTCCAGAATCTTCCTGATGAGCTATCCTCGAGGCTGCGTCCTCCTGCTAGTCCATGATTCTCTTCCCCAAACTATTCTATCTCTTTGCCTTTGGGCTGATTTTGTACTTTATTTTCGCGGTGAACAATTTCCTTTCCCTTTCCCTATTTCTCTTTGAACTGCGTTTGTTTGATTCCTTTCTCCACACCGAGGACGGTGTTTTGTTTTAGTGTGGGGATGGGTTTCATACTTTCATGATATATTTTGTGTGCATTTTTAGCATATTTTGCATGACTGCTTGATTATAGTATTGCATGACTATTTGCCCTGCATATGCATATTTTTTGCCCGATTTGAACTTCCCTCAAATGATTTTCAACTGTTTACACTACCCCTGTTTTTAAACTCACCTTAGATGGAATGCACAGATTAGGCCCACTTCACATAGAATCTTCACCCACTACACCAAAACCACTTGCACACCATACTGCCTGTTAGCTCTTATGACTACGTCTTGCCCTAGCTGCTAGCAATCAATGAATTCTACCTTGTGAGTGTTTGAGCTTCCATGCCGCATTTTATTTCTGAGTGGATGCATGATTTGTGTGCTGGCCGAATTTGCATGAGACCCCTTGGGTATAGACATGATTAGACATGGGAATGCGATGATATGATTAGGGACTTTGCGCTTTTCCTTGTTATCTTTTTTCTTACTTTTTATTTCCTTACCCATACTGCTCACCCCTTTCTTTCACTACCCTTCTAAACTGCTTGAGCCATTCCTTTCTTTTCTTAGCAGGTGAGAGATGCCTTCGGCAACGGTAAGGTGGGACAGAGAAAATTGACATCTTCGACGTGGGGGTATTGAGCTGCTTGACCGAGACACTGAGAGCAGATTAAGAAACCGGAAATAGAAAAGTTGCAGAGAACTGAGCTATAAACCTTCAACTGCTACGGCGAGATGCTGAAAGCAGTTATATAGCAACTACCACGGAGCGCATCAGAGAGATAAAAGCTCTAGTGTGGGGATTCCTGACGACTCGACCTAGATGATCAAAGACTAATAGAGCATTCCAGTAAGCAATATGGAAATCAGCTGCTAGGCCGAGCTGTTCACAGCTTGCACGTACTGAAGATCAGACGCCCAAGGAAAATTTGGCTGCTCCTACTCAACAGTTCAGAATGTCATGTATGCTCCCTTATTGCTCAAAACCAAAAAGAAAAAAAAAAACCCTTTTGAGCAAAAGAGGAGTACAAATCAGAACTGGAGCAGAGCACCTCAAAGATCAGAAGACCGACGGCATTTTCCACAGAGGATTATACCCCCACTCTCCATCAGTGTTCTCTGTCTTGCCCTTGCCGTTGCCACCAGAAGGTCTCTCCCACCAACTTGTCTTTTTCCAGCTAAGAACCTTCTATCCTTCCTTCTCTCTACTTTGAACCCCCTTCTTCAACATCCTACTTTTGCTTTACCCTTGCAAGGTCTCTATGATCATATGATTGCCCATGCGTGTGTTCTTTGTACTCGGGTCACTATTGCAAGTTTAGTTTTGTGCATGATCATTAGCATTGATGAGTGATAAACACCTAACTCTATTTTTGAGCGTGAGTGACAAACACCGTATCTTGTGAGGATTGCTTGCAGCAGGCTGGTGTAGGAAAGCTACTCTTCTAGTTTCGTTATTCCTTAAGAGTAGTGCAGAGTTCATCTAGGAAGGAGGGTGGCGTACTGCTCGGTCGAGGCGTAAGTGGTGGCGTAAGTAACTCTGTGTGTTGTGGATTGAGGCTGTGTGTTCCAGATAAGGTGATGCTTTCTGATTTTAATGCTCGAGGGCGAGCATCGGCGTAGTGTGGGGATATTTGATAGAGCGTTTTATGTCCATAATTCTTCCCTCTTTTATGTGCCTTTTTAGATCATAATGCTACTTATGTTACTGTGTTTATTCACTTTTGGCATATCTGGGCAAATTAAGAGGAAAATACGAAAAGGAACGTTTTCTATCACTTTCGGGATGCATTGGAGCAGCTAGGCCGAGCAGCTGGACGTTCGCGGAAAGCAGCAGTGTCCTAGCGAGAAAAGGAAACTAGCCCAATAAAGGAAAAATATCGGATCTGCTCAATTAAGGCGCCAGAAGTCCCAATCGCAGTAGAAGTCCTTTGGGGAGTTGAATTAAAATTAGATTAGGAGTTTAATTTGTAATAAGCATATAAATACTTTAGTAATTAGGTTTTTAGTAAGTTTTTCTCTTCTTCTCTCCCGCTGACTCTTAGCGCCACCACTGCCTTCGGCAATCTTTTCTTTTTAATAAACCGGAGCAGTTGCTCCGGCCGGTAATCCATAAGAATTCTTCTTCATCTTTTCTTCTAATTTACTTATGCAATTTATTTATTTGATTGTTTTTATTTTTAATATGTGTGGCTAAATCTCCTTGTTCTTGGTAAGAGTCGATTGAAGGTTGCAAGGGAAGCCGTGAGGTCAGATTGTACTTCATAAATCCTGTGTTGGTATCCTCTTGTTCAATAATTAATTGTCAAATTACCTAGGGTAATTATTAGCTTGATCACCTATTAATTGAACTAGATTAATTATAATCACCCCTGTTGTTATACCTAACGCGAAGCTGCAGGGTAGAGCAGATAACCATACTGGTCCTGACTGGAAACCTGGTATCCCCTAGATGGATTGGACGAGTCGTTAGGGCAGAGCCTCAAGCGTACCGAGTGTCTCGCCCTAGACGCATCTTACCTCCTCTTCATGGGCATCTGAGTGTTGCCTCCATAAGCGTACCTTGGAGGACGGCGGACTGTCAAGGTTAACCCATAAGCGTACCTTGGGATGACTTCTATTACGAAGGTAAGCAGGGGACCTAAGCGTACCTGGTCCCTATAGTGCGTCTATCAGCTCGGGGTAGACGATGATTGCGCCAATGACCGGCTGACCATAAATGCAACCGGATTCGGACTCTTACTGAGAACCCTTGTCTCTTCTGATTTCTTATTACTTCTATTACTTTTTGCTATTAGTCTTTATTAATTTCGTAGTTAATAATTAGATTAATCAAACAACCATTCAAAACCCCCCTTTCGGTTACTTGTTGCTTGGATTATTTAGTTTGCCAAATTGAGTTGAGTATTGGTCCCTTAATCCCTGTGTTCGATCCTGTTACCATTATACACAATTTATTGTGCACACTGCCTGCAGGTTTTATTATTATTTTTGTATGTGCTTCGACAACACATCACCGCATGAACTTAATCCCTTTGGCTTCCAAAGGATTAGTCCGTGACAGTTGGTAGCGGAGCGATTTTGATTTCTTGGAGATGTCAAAGACTTTGAAAGTCAGGTGCACTGAACTAGAGAATCGCGTGAATGCGATTGATGCATGGATACAGAGTCAGAGGACTCTAGGTGTTAGCTCCTCGCAGCCACAAGTAACATTGGAATAGATACTTGAGAGGGATAGACGCATTGAGATGCTAGAATCCCGTCTGACCCAATACGATGAAATGTTTAAAGGCGTGAGCGCCGATAATGATTTCTCTGTTGAAGAGAATGTGGAAACGTTTCATCTCTTTGCGGAACGAGTGCGACGTGTGGAGGCGCTAGAAGCACAGTTAACAAGGAGACTTTTAAGTTTCGAAGGTCGAACCCTAGAGAAAGAGGGTGAACCTCATGGAAATCTTGACGAGCTGCTAAAGAGGGCAAATATTAGAGAACTGAATGAGGCACTGACCACCGCCGGAATTAGGGTGGATGAATTGCAAGATAATCTCAAGGAATCGTGGGATACGTTTCGCAAGTCCAATAAGAAGGTGGGACTGTTGGACGCCTCCCTGATTGAGATACAGGGCAAACTCACCGAAATCGAGCAAGGGAATTCTCATGGCCCTTTGGGAATGGGGATGGCTGAACTAAACAAGTGCAAAAAATTTCAACCAAAACCTTATAATGGAGTGAGGAGTGCAAAAGAGATAGATAATTTCTTGTTTGACGTAGAAAACTATTTCAATGTGTGCCAAGTTTTGTCAAATGAGTTGAAACTGACAGTGGTAGTAATGTTACTATCTGACGATGCTAAAGTATGGTGGAGGACTCGCGCTAATAGCATTGTAACGTGGAAAGATTTTAAAGCGGAGTTGAGGAAATCATTTTGTCCAGAGGATGTGGAATATGTTGCTCGTGTGAGCTTGCGCGAACTTGTGCAAACGATTTCTGTGAGAGAATATATGAACAAATACTTCACGCTTATGCTCGATATTAAGGAGATGTTGGAGGCCGATAGATTGTTCAATTTTACTCAGGGGTTGAAGCCTTACCCTAGGAATGAAGTCCACCGGCAGAATCCTAAGACCCTGAATGACGCAATCACAATAGCGGAGAGAGTAGAAGATAGATTAGATGTTGGGACAAAACGGAAATTTGGAGGGTCTAATGGATCAGATGCTAAGCCGAACAAGTTTATTAGGAATAGTACTAGAACTAGTGAGAATCGATTCCCATCTAGGAACTCGACAAACTTCCAAGGCTTGAACAGGTTCGGCAATAGAGTCCCGCGACCTATTGCGTGCTTTATCTATGAAGGTCCTCACAAAGCTGCCGAATGCCCTACAAAAGTTACCTTAAGTGCGCTGCAGGCAGTTCGAGGATCTATGAACCCTGAACCAGAGAAGGTGTTGGCATTGACCCAGGGTGAATACCCTTCAGAAAAGAGTTTTTTATCGGCCTTGAAGAAACAGTTGGCCACACAGGAGATGGCGAAGGGCTTAATGTATGTGACTGTCCAAATGGGATGTTATTCCATGGAGGCTGATTGACGCTTTATTTCATGTGTTTTTACCACTTCAAAACTCCTTGTTTGTGGTAGAAATAATCCTTTTTACGTCAATTTGGTTTCTTTTGGAGGAATCTTGGGCAAGACTGGTTTTAGAAGAACCTGGCGCATGTCTTAGCTAAGACTGTAGGGTAGAGGCATGCTGAACATGGACTCGTGGAAAGCGGAATCAGATCAGAGAGCCAGCTGGCTGTTACATCCATTTGAAGAAATCTTGGATGTAATCCTATTTGAACAAAAACACTTTGTTATTATCCTTTGATTATTATCACTTTGGGATTTAAACAATTGGGATTTTTATCCCTATCTTTTAGTTAATTTGAAGAAGGAGTTTGGAAAGGAACGTGATTGGTGGGGACTCTAACCTTGTTAAAAGGTTAGGGAAGGCTGTCAATTACGGGATCTCCCATCTTTTTTTCTTCTGGTTCTTGTAAACATTCGCTCTGTGAATTCATTTTTGAATATCACAGATTTTAATTCTATTTCATGTTCTTCAATTATTTCTTTCTTTCTTTAATTAATATGTTTAGTAGCTAAACACCTAATTCTTGGTAAGGGTTGAGTGAGCATACTTGTGATTCGTGAGACCGAATCGTTCTTAATTATCCTCTCGTTTGTATTCAATTCAAGTTCTGTTTTAACAAACCGGTTCCCGTCTAGGCTAAGACTTGATCGATCTTAGGCACGACGACGAATTTACAGCCAGTCACTAAGGGGACAAGCGAAACCGAAGTGACGAAGTAGGTAGCTAACCTCGCGGGGGTTAGTGGACTTGAATCGATATAGGCCTAACCAGATTGACAACCTAGGGCTCCGAGTTGGGAGTAGCTTGGCCAAGACTCTATCTTTCCCTACGCCATTGAGAAAACGCATGTGCCTCAAGCCAGCAGTCAATTGGATAAACCCTTTAGCCAGCAAGGTGTCCACTAGCCAGGATCACTAGGAAAGGGGGTACCCTCCAAGTGATTTGAATAGGAGGAAAGTAGGATTGGAAAGGGGTTCCTCCTAATTTATAGCAGAGTTTCAAAGGGGAAGGAGAAAATCTAAAGTCAATGATCGATTAAACAAGTAAAGTGCTCACAAATTCGCCCTTCCCAGGAATTTACCTCACGAAAGTTCCAACCAATCTCAGCCAGCAATCTTAGCTAAGATTCACTTCTGCCTAATATTGTTTCCTTTATTTTATTTTTGCTTGTCCTTTTTTACGCTTTGTTTATCTTAATTGCAGGAACAAAAACCCTCAACTCCAGTGACGAGGAAGTCGAGTCAAGACTACAATACACCACCAAGATCTCTGTGGACGAACCTCTTATCGCAATCTATGAGTCCCTTGTGGACGAGTGATAAGTTGTATTCCTACCCCATTTTCTATATCTTTTTTCAACTAAATTTGATGCCCTCGACACGCAATCAAATTTTGGCGTCGTTGCCGAGTATCTTTTGACGGTGTTTCTTGTAGTTTTGTTTTTATTTTTGTCTTTCGCAGTTGATGACCAAGTCTTCAAAGGAAGAACTACTACCTTTGAATCCGGAACTTACAAAAGCTGAAGCACAAAACAGAAAGAAAGCCAAGAGAAAGACTAACGGTGAATTTTAAGGGACACAAACAGAATCTGGTCCCAGCAACAATCTAGGCCAAGATTCGAGCCCAGCTGAAAACCCAATACCAACCATGGAGGAAAACCAACAAGAACAGTTGATGAGGGAACAAAACAGGGGGGCAGAATGAGTGACTTACTCCTGTATTAATCTACCCCCGATGGCTAATGATTGGTCCACCAAGACAAACATCATTGCCAACTTAACCAAGTTTCATGGCCACTCAAACGAGAATCCGTATAACCATTTGAGGAACCTTCACCTCCAATGTGATACCCTCAAACCAGTAGGAGTAACAATCGAGAGAGTCAAACTAAAGTCATTCCCTTGGTCTCTCGAGGACTCAGCTAAGAATTGGTTTTATAGCTTGCCCCATAACACCATTACAACATGGGGGGACATGTCCGCTGCCTTCATAAATAAATATTGGAATGCGACTAAGGCAAGGGCAGCAAGAAAAAGTTTAGTTTCCGTTCAGCAGAGGGGAGGAGAGAGTTTGAGCGAGTATCATCAAAGGTTTAGAGACCTTCAAGACATTTGCCCTACCCATGGAGTGGCGGACCATCTCCTAATCCAATACTTCTATGATGGAATGTGTGTGAAGGATAGGGAAAGGTTAGATGCAGCCACTGGAGAAGCACTTCAAGATCTTACACCAACAAGAGCAAAACTACTTCTCCCAACAATGGCTGACAACAGCCAAAACAACGCCTCATCCGAGAGAAATTCTACACCTTCTTCTTTGAATGCTATAAATGTAGAAAATAAGCTTGACAAGATTACTAACATTTTGATGAATCTTTCTACAGGTACCACACCTCAGGTACAAACTACAGCAGCAGCAGCCAATCCTATGCCCTCCATTTGCGGAATTTGCTAACAATTAGATCATCCCACCCATAGCTGTTACGTGGTGGAACAGCCGGGAGATCCAACTCCAGTCTCGGTCAACGCGGCATATGGTTACAACCAAGGGCAACCTAGATTCCCTCATGAATGTAACCAATACTCTTGGAGACAACATCCCAATCTAAGGTGGAGACAAGATCCGCCTCAGTCTAGCCAACCAAATCAACAACCAAATCAACAACAACAATACCACCAATAGCCACAACAGTCTCCCATAAATTTCCAACACTTTGTACCCAGACCACCTGGAGCAAATCAATCAAATGCCCCAATGTTACCTCCTGCACCTCAACCGCTTAAGATTACCGGAGTTCCTATAGAAGACACATTGCAAAAATTCATGCAGGTAACTCAATCTAGCCTTGCTGAAATGCAAAAAGCTACTCAGTCCAGTATTGTTGAGATGCAGAAACAAATAGGCCAGCTCACCCAACAAATCCAGCAGCCAGGAACAAGTGGAAAATTACCTTCCACCACCGAGGATAACCCTAGGCATAACGTAAGTGCTATTCATCTTAGGAGTGGATGTGTTCTACCTGAATGAAAGGGTGCGAAATCAGACCAGGAGGTACGTAATCATTCATTTGGGGATGAGGATGTCGATGTGGACGAAGAAATTCAAGCAGAAGCTCAGCCGGAACCAATCTTGGCTAAGACTGAGACTAAGACTGATATTCCAGTCCAATCACAACAGCCGATCTTAGCTAAGCCAGTGGCTAAGACTGATGAGCAGAGTTTAAAACCTCTGGAAACAGTAGATATTCCACCTCCTTATCCTCCCAAGTCTTCTAAACAAAAGAAATTAGATGAAGCTAAAGAATTCATGAGCATTTTTGGCAAAGTGGCAGTGAATATTCCTATGCTAGATTTAATTTCTAAAGTACCTACTTACGCAAGATTTTTGAAAGAACTTTGCACTAACAAAAGGAAACTTGTAGGTGTTGAGAGAGTGAATCTTTTGCAGAATGTTTCTTCAGTACTTCAAAGCAAACTACCGGAGAAATGTGGAGATCAAGGAACCTTCACCATCCTTTGTAAAATTGGGAACAAAACGGTGGAAAAGGCCCTTTGCGATTTAGGGGTTGGGATCAACGTGATGTCCTTAAAGGAATACGAAGCATTGCAAATGGGACCCATGAAAGAGACACAGGTGGTGATTCAACTAGCTGACCGAACTGTGATCCATCCTAAGGGTTTGGTAGAGGACGTTCTCGTCCAAGTCAATAACTTTATATACCCTGTGGATTTTTATATTGTTGAAATGGATTCTGATTTACCTTCCTGTACCACTGATGTGCTCTTAGGTAGACCTTTCCTTAGGTCTGCTAGAGCAAAGATAGACGTTTATGAAGGTAGTATTATTTTGGAATTCTTTGGGAGCACGATTAAGTTCTACATGAAGGAGGGATTAGATTATCATAATGAGACACATAGTGTTAATTTTATTGATATCTTATACCCTATTGAAGAAGAGACTGCAGACTTAAATGCTACTGACCCACTTGATTTTGTCTTAAGCAAAAGTGTCTCAGCTAAGACGCTGGAAGTCCCATTACTGTTTCTTGGACGGTTATTCGAAATTTCATCAAATCCCAGTGGCATTAGAAGACGAAGAGAAGACGACATTTACATGTCCCTTCGGAACCTTTGCGTATAGGAGGATGCCATTCAGATTGTGCAATGCGCCGACCACCTTTCAAAGGTGTATGGTTAGTATCTTTTCAGACTATGTAGAAAAAGGTATAGAAGTGTTTATGGATGACTTCACCGTCTATGGTGATAATTTTGATAAATGCTTAACGACACTGAAACATGTTTTGAAAAGATGTGTGTCGTCCCTACGAAAATTACGGAAAGCGTAATTCGCGAGTGTGCAACAAAATTTGAGACCTTCAGATGCTTGGCGTAAAAGGACGCCTAGCAGCATGCAATGAAGTAGGCACCCGAGTCACATCCGAAAACGGTTACCGGTTGATGAGAGGTGTTTAAAAAGGTGTTTGATAAAATGCGTTTTGAAAAAGGGGGCCCTCAGAGGAATCGTCACTTTAGCCTTTTCTATGATCGTGACTGTTCAGGAATAATAAAAAGATCTTTCGGACGGGGTCACCGTTTATCAAGATTGATTGATTATTTCTGACCGTAACAAAATGGGACTGAATTTTCCGTAAGACTGAATGAGCGCCCTCTTTTTTCATCATCGGGCCATGCATCATTAAATTACTTACTACGTGCTCCTACCATGGATTGCTAACAGAGTACAAATTTAAATGATGGATTTTTGAAGTGGAAAACCGATGTGGGATCGAAAGTCCCCATGTACATGCAGTCAATACAAGCGAGAAATTAAAATCATATGAACATGGCATTTTAAGCAACTCTTTAAACACGTTGTTCATGTGGTTTGATTTTAATTCTAGCAGTTCCATATATTATGCGTACGATTTGATATTTGCGAAAAGCTTTGAATAAATAAAAAGGACTCGAAAGGCGTACTTTCGAGCGAAGCTTGAACTTAAAACCTGCAAAATGAGAGTGTTAGTGATAGCTCGGAAAATAAATAAACAATTTTATGAGTGCCAAAAATTTAAATGACAGTTGATTGCATACGTAAAATGATGGATTTTACGCATACGAGAATTAAATGCTGAGTTGATTGCATGCGAAAAATGATGGATTTAACGCATACGAAAATTAAATGCTGAGTTGATTGCATGCGAAAAATGATGGATTTAACGCATACGAAAATTAAATGCTACATTGATTGTATGCGAAAAATGATTGATTTTAAGCATACGAGAATTTAAATGCTACGTGGATTGCATGCGAAAAATGATTGATTTTAAGCATACGAGAATTTAAAGGCTACGTTGATTGCATGCGAAAAATGATTGATTTTACGCATACGAAAATTTAAATGCTACGTTGATTGCATGCGAAAAATGATCGATTTTAAGCATACGAAAATTTAAATGCTACGTTGATTGCATGCGAAAAATGATGGATTTTACGCATACAAAAATTTAAATGCTACGTTGATTGCATGCGAAAAATGATTGATTTTACGCATACGAAAAATGAAATGTTGTTTTGATAAGTGCAGAAAAATTAAATGTAGTTGGCGATTTACAGGGAATTAAAAAGAGTTTGAGGATTGGCAGAAAATAAAACATGTTGATAATGCAGAGAATAAGCAGTTGGATATTTGCAGAAAATAAACAGTTGATATTTGCGCAAGAATTTCCAGCAGTTTGCGAGAAAAATTAAAGCAATTGATATTTACGAGAATTAAGATGCGACCGACCATATAAGCGGTATATTGAATTTAAATTGCCGAAAGTAAATTGAAAAAAATTAAAGTGCAGAAGAGTAAAGGGCGTAAAATTAAAGTGCGGAAAATTAAAGTGCGGAAAATTAAAGTACGGAAAATTAAACAGTTGATAATTTGCGGAAGGATTTCCAGCAGTTTGCGAAAAATTAAAGCAGTTGAATATTTAGGAGAATAAAAATGCGACCGACCATATAGGCGGTATATTGAATTTAAATTGCCGAAAGTAAATTGCAAAAAAGTAAAGTGTGAATAAGTAAAATGCGTAAAAGTAAAGTGCGGAAAATTAAACAGTTGATAATTTACGGAAGGATTTCCAGCAGTTTGCGAAAAATTAAAGCAGTTGAATATTTACGAAAATTAAAAGCAGTTGAAAATTTGCGGAAAGTTAAATGACAACCGACCATATAGGCGGTACGATAAATGACTGAAATTAAGTGGCTAAGTACAAATAACTGAAGTTAAATAACATAAAAATAAATATCATGATAAGAAATGAGCAATTCACGTAGAAAAACAATTCAATAAACAACTTGATGCAAGAATAAGCATACGAAATATTTTACAAAAAAAATGAACTAAACAATTCATGTATAACATATAGGAAAAATAGCACATATCATGAATAATAATTATAAGAAGCATGTGAGCATTTTACGTAAAAAAGTAACGAATCGAAGACTCGGAAAAATATAAATGGGTTGGGCCCAGCTTAAAATTTGGAGAAATGGGCCAGGAACAATTCCTGGCCCAAGGAAATTAATTTAAATGGTGATGGGCCAAGCCCATCACCTTTCTTTCATTTCGCACGAAGGCCATTTGGCCCCATAACAGTCATCTTCAACCTCACATCGCCGGCGCCACTGCCGGCGACGGAGGTAACGAACCAGGCGCCCGATTCGCCTGGTTCTTGGCCCAAACGACTCCTCTCCCCTCCAGCAGTACAAACAAACAATCACAGCAAGAAAATGGAAACAGAAATAGTAGGATTTTTGAAGAAAACGGAAAGATGCATATTTACGTTAATTATCGAAACAACTAATCTAAGCAATGATAATTCAGACGGATGTTAGTATAGTGAAATTAGGCTCAAAACAAAGTGATTGCAGCAAGTTTTAATGCTTAATTAATTGACTAAGTTTTAAATAAAATTTAAAAGAAAAACAAGAGCAAGAACGCTTACAGTGCTGCTGCTGCGTACGGACGACGGCGATGAATGGGAATGAGAGTGCGGGAGTTGGCCAGGAAAATGGAGAGGGAGCAGTGTTTTTTTTTCTTGCAAAATTCGGACCCCCCTTGCGTTGAAGGGTCGTGGCTATTTATAGCCGAAGATCGCGTGGATGACCGGACGAAGAAGTTGCGCGTGGTGGTCGGGAGTGTGCGCTGGCTAGGCTAGGGGAGCCGTGATGATGGCGGAGGGCTAGGGGGCTAGGATGCGATGGGAGTAGGTGACTCGGGCGAGGACTTCGTTGCCTTCCTCGTGCGTGCACTGTGCATGTGCATTATGCACATTAATTCAAGGGTCATTGATCTGGTTGACTTTCCTTGGTTGACCAGATCAATGGCCATGATCAAATGGCCTTTTATCTGATTTAAATGGCCTCGAGTCGGTTCCCGCGACCAAACGTTCTGACTTTTCGAGCCGAAGGTACCCGCGTGTAGAGAAAAATATGACGGGTTTAACAGTCTACATCGAATGATGAGAATTTTTCGTTTAACGCATTTATTTTCTCATTCAAAAACGTGAAACGTTTGAACGGAAAAATAATAACGTTACGCCGAAAATTACACGAAACGCTGTAGACCGTTGCGAGCAGAAAAAAACTAGCAACTAGTTGATGGAAAACATTTTAAAGTCAAGCTATTGTCCGAGTGAACTTGCTCGGGTCCAATAAAAGCTCGAATAAAAATACTAATAAAATAATAAACACACTAAAAAATGCGCAAAAATATAAAAAATCCTAAAATTCATGTGATGACCTAAAACGAAGAAAAAACTAGCAAACGACTGCCGGATAGTTAAAAACGTGATTTTTAAAGCTAAAAATAATAATGATAATAATAATGAAAATACATGCCGAAAAATTAGAAATGTGATTTCGTAAGCTGACGATGCTAACGACGATGCTAAAATGCAATGGAAAAATTTAGAAATGCTAGCAATAGTAAATTAAATAAAAATGACAGTGAATTAAGTAAATAATAGAAATGCTAAAATTAATTAAAAATGGCGTCAAAATTCGGGTATCAACAGTTGCCTCCTCTTTACTGTCTTATCGAAGTATTTGATAAGCAGTAAAGACAGTTGCCCCTAGATATCCGAATTTTGGCGACACAGCAGGTCTTACCTCAAGCTTACAGTGATGATGTCGCTTTGGGAGGGGGTAGTTGATTGATGTCGCTCTGGGAGGAGGAGATTGATTGTTGCTGTCACTGGGGATACCAAGTGCTTGCTTGATGTCACTCTGGGAGGAGGAAAGTGATGCTGCCACTCTGGGAGGAGGTAATCGGCTGACGTCACTCCGGGAGGAGATAGGTTGTTGATCCTGCAAAGACGTAAACTTAGATCTGCTCGGGTATTGAGAGGCACATAAGTTGCAGGAAATGTAAATGACAACTACTCTACCGGGGACGGAAAGTAATTTTACGAAAATGTAAATGACAGCTCCACTGGGGGGGATGATCGCTTGACATGTGACTGACGTTGCTTCGGAAGATAATGCGCGATTCGCAGAAGTATGAATGATTTGTCCTAATGATGTCACTCTAGGAGGAGGAAAATAATTATGCAGAAATGTAGAATTGTGTGAAGGATGTCACTCTGGGAGGGGAAGAAATGCTAAAGCTGAAAAAGGTAAAACTACGCTATGCTATCATTCTGGAAAGAGAAGAATGCTAATGCTGCAAACTAAACTATGATGTCACTCTGGGAGGAGGGGAAGTGCTACGCTGGAAACTAAATGCTGTCACTCTGGGAGGAGAAGAAATGCTACGCTGGAAACTAAATGCTGTCACTCTGGGAGGAGAAGAATGCTACGCTAGAAACTAAATGTTGTCACTCTGGGAGGAGAAGAATGCTAATGCTGAAAACTAAATGCTGTCACTCTGGGAGGAGAAGAATGCTAATGCTGAAAACTTAAACAACGTCGATTCCCGTAGGAAAAGGCGCGAGATGCAGAAATTAAACTAAGATCACTCTGGGAGGAGAAGAAATGCTACGCTGGAATACAAATAACGTCAATTCCCATAGGAGAAGACGCGAAACGCGGAAACTAAACTAAGGTCACTCTGGGAGGAGGAGATGCTAATGCTGAAAAGTAAAACAACGTCAATTCCCGTAGGAGAAGACGTGACATGAGGAAGCTAAACTAAGGTCACTCTGGGAGGAGGAGATGCTAATGCTGTCACTTTGGGAGGAGGAGATGCTAATGCTGAAGACTAAACTATGGTGTCACTCTGGGAGGAGAAGAAAGCTATCGTCAGTGGCCTTGGTACGAACCTAGAATGCGTCTGCGTCCTGCTCAGGAGGTAACGACCCCAAGGACAAGACTTTCCCACGATTTGCAGCCGTAAGCAGTCCTCACCTGATATTAGTGTTTGCACTCACGCTCTGAAACAAGGCTAAGTGTTTTACACTCATAAAGATGCAACTAACATGATACATAATTTACAGCTCACAATGTCAATCCGAGTGAATAGACTTCGAATGAAGATGCACATGCATGGGCGTTCTAATAATCGATGGGACTTTTACGGAAAAGAATGAAAGGACGTGAAATGTCCGGAAAGAAGTTTGTTTTGGAAAAGATTGCTTTGCTTGGGAGTTGGAAGGCTTTTGATGAGTGATGCTTTGCTGATTGGCCCTGATGAGGGCGGGGTGTGCGAGCTCTTTCGCTTTTGCTGGGGATGCTTGCTTGACAGAGTGTGTGAGCTCTGGGATCCTTGCTGGGGGTGCTTTCCGTGTGGCCAGGGGCCCTTTTCTTGAGTCTTCATTGGGGAGCGTCGTCGCTGTTCCTTTTGCGACTCACTACTTGAGGTGGCCTAGGGCCCTTTTCTTCTCGTGTCCTTACTAGGGATGCTTGCTTTGAGATTCCTCGAGTTGGCCTTGGGCCTTTTTGCTTGACTTCACTGGGGAAGGTTGCTTTGAGATTTCTCGAGTTGGCCTTGGGCCTCTTTACTCAAGTTCACTGGGGAAAGTTTTCTTCGAGATTTCTCGAATTGAGTTGTCCCCGGGCTGTGCTTGCTTCGGCTCTTCGATTGTTTGTATTCTGCGAAGGTCTCTGAGCATTTTCTTTTCTTTTCCCTTTTTCCCCTCTCCCCTTTTTCTTTTTTCTTTTTTCCTCTCATTTTTCTCTCTTTTTTTTTTAATTTTTTTATTTTTTATATATCCCTCCCCTTCTTGATTTGATTTGAAAATGCAACAGAGCAGAGCAAGCACAGCCTTCGTCTTGATCTCTTCCCCTTTTGTCTTGAGGTCTCGGCCTTCGTCGTTGCTGCTTCTTCGGTGCTAGTCCTTAGCGATCTCCTGGTGACCTTTTCGGTCTCCTTCGTCGTGACCTTGAACTTGGCGTGCTTTTACTTCCGGCTGGCAATTTTAGCTGAAACTGCTCTTCGGCTCCCGGGGTATGAGTGATATTGACGGTTTGGGGAGTGATGACATATATGGTGGAAAGAGGGAAGAAACGAAAAAAGTGGAGAAAATCGCAAAAGTCCCACATCATTTTATAGCTATCCCATGTCTAATGGCGCATGTACCCTAGATATTATGCGAACTCAACTAGTATCTAGTCAGGCTCTTACACTCATGACGGATAAGGCGCGATGGCTAAAAAATGCTTACCGGGATTTGTTTGTGACTGCTTACGTCGGAGCAAACCTTGGATATAAGAGAAAACAGGTAATATCATGCACGGCACGCAATTTGGATAGATGCTGGAGTTAACAGAGGGATTGAGTATTCCTGACCTATGCGGTGCATGAAAATGCTTATGAGAGTAGCATGCTTTTGTTTTAGCCGGGCTAAAGAGGGATTTTGATTGATTTTTGATTTTGATTGACGGGTGGTTTGATTGCTAGGGGGTTTGACTGCTAGATGTTTTGATTGCCAGACGCTTTGATTGCTAGACGCTTTGATTGCTAGACGCTTTGATTGCAAGATGGTTTGATTGCTAGATGTTTTGATTGCTAGACGCTTTGATTGCTAGATGTTTTGATTGCTAGATGTGGGGGATGACTTATTTGCAAGGGTCTAACGAGAACCTAAGGTTGCCCCTAGTGGGCCAGACGACCGTACTCGACTTAAAGCTAACAAAGCGAGCAAGAATGAAAACAAATTTAAATAAAGGGAAAGAAAGATGGACTCCCCTGAAATGTGCAGCGGGGCTGCAAAGGCGTCTTCCACAAGCTCCATGCGGATGACAGTGAGATGCTTCCCGTCCCTGTGAGATGCAGAGGGGACAGTAGAAAGGGAAATTAATTTGAAAATAAAAATGAGATAAGTTCAGGGATTCTCCCTTCTTTTAACTCGGCTTTTCGAGGGTGTCTATGACGTGGTCCTGATTCCAGAATGCCTTGCTTAGATGCGCCGATTGGTTTCTTTTTCAGCTGCTTCATGGGAACCGCCGATCCAGGTTGAAGGGATGATGAGATCCGCATTTGGTTCCTTTACTTACCGGTTCTTGCTAGACCTTCGCTGGTTGGCTTCGTGATTGCTCAGGGATAAAAGGGGATAACCCTCTGTCCCCGTGATGTCCAGCGGGGCTGCAAGGGCGTATGCTTACCGTTCTTCTGCAGGCAACAAATGGGGGTGACCCAGTCCCTGAAAAAGATATGGCAAGCACAAATGAGGAGTAAATGCAAGACACTTTTTAGCAAAAGTAAAGTGATTGATAAGTTTTAAGCTCTCCCTTTTGGACGGGCCATCCGTGGGTCACCGCAGCGTGACTGGCGCCGGATGTTGGTTCATGATAGCTTTGCTTTAGGATGCTTTGCCGCAACTCTTGCCTTGGCGTGGGTGACACTCGCAGCCTAGCAGTCCCTCAATTAAAGGATTGATCTTTACCGTGTTGATCATGGTGCGGAGGTTGAGATACTGCTTGAACAAGACCGCATTGAGTATGTTGATGGTAGTTCTAGGGGGACATCTTCTTGTTGTGCTTTTTCAGGAGTTGTTGCTTGCAAGAGTGCGCTAGGCGACCATGGCATTCGGTGGTGAGCTCCTTCGAATAGGTGAACGGAGATGGGAGCTGACGTTGCTAGTGTTCCGACAGCTCGGCCGACGTAAGGTGGGCTTTGTGACTTTGGTCCAGCATTTAGTCCTTTGAGACTGGTTGTTTGCGATGCCGGTTGTGCTGGTAGCACTGCGAGGAAAAGAAATTTTGCTTTTAGATGGTGATGGTTTTGTCTTAAAATCTTTCCTGATTCGCTCTTGAAGGTGGCCTGCTGCGGCAATTCAACAGCTCCTACGAGCGGAACTCTCTGGTTCTATCGTGATGACGAGCTGAGGCGTGAGACCTTACGTCCCTACAAAACTGAAGATTGATTAGTGGCGTTAGTCTAAGTGACGCGTCTTACGTCCCGAGCTACTCCTGGGGAGCCATCTATGCCATGCCTCCTTTTGTCATCTCACAATTTTAAGAAAAAGAAGGGGACAACAAATTTTTAAAATAACAAGCATATCTTGAAAAAACTTGTTTTATTAATTTCAGGACAAATGTTTGTGCTAGATTGTCATGATAAAACCCTATCTTTGGTCTGACCGAACGCTCTGTTCGCGATGCTTTAGGCGAAGTATCTCTTGACTGCATCGGCATTTACCGGTCTTTGGAGATCATCTCCATCCATGTTGGTTAGCATTAGGGCACCCCCTAAGAATGCACTTTTGACCAGGTACGGGCCCTCGTACCTTGGGGCCCACTTTCCTTGACTAGCCTCCTGGTGAGGGAGAATTTTCTTTAGCACTAAATCCCCAGCCTCGAACTTGCGAGGTTGCACTTTCTTGTTATAAGCGTTGGCCATTCTTTGCTGATATAATTGCGCATGGCAGATAGCGGCCAAGCACTTTTCAGGAAGGAGGTTCAGCTGCTCGTACCTCACTCTTGCCCAATCTGATTCTTCTACTTCAGACTCTGCCAGGATTCTAAGAGAAGGGATTTCTACCTCGAGGGGAATTACAGCTTCCATGCCGTAAACTAATGAGTAGGGAGTTGCCCCTGTGGATGTACGGGTTGCTATCCGATAAGCATGTAGTGCGAAGGGAAGCATGTCATGCCAGTCTTTGTGAGTGATTACCATCTTTTGGATGATCCTCTTCAGATTTTTATTTGCTGCTTCGACTGCGCCATTCATCTTCGATCGATAAGGTGACGAGTTCCGGTGCTTCACCTTCCAACGTTGGCAAAGATCGTCGATCATTTTTCCGTTGAGATTGGTGCCGTTGTCCGTGATGATTGTTTTCGGGACCCCATGACGGCAAATGATATTTCTCTCAATGAATCGCATGGTCATTTTCTGAGTGATGTTGGAGTAAGAGGTGGCCTCTACCCACTTAGTGAAGTAGTCGATTGCTACAAGGATGAAGCGATGGCCATTAGAGGCTGTTGGGTGAATTTGGCCGATGATGTCAATTTCCCACATCGCAAAAGGCCAAGGCGATGTCATGTTGAAGAGAGGGGCCGGAGGGACTTGGAGATGGTCCGCGTAGATTTGACATTTGTGGCACTTCCGGAAATAGCTGATGCAATCTCGTTCGATGGTGAGCCAAAAATACCCTTGCCTCATTATTTGTCTGGCCATCATATGCCCACTTGCGTGTGTGGAGCAAACCCCTTCGTGGATCTCTGCTATGATTCTCTTTGCCTCGGCCATGGTGACGCAGCGAAGCAAAGCTCCATCAGCTCTCCTTTTAAATAGAACCTCGCCGTCGAGGTAGAAGTCTAGTGCTAAGCGCTGAAGGGTCTTCTTGCTAACCCGGCTTGCCCCCAATGGATACTCCCGGTTTCTGATGAACTGTACTAGGTCGTAGAACCACGACTTGCCGTCAGGTTCCTCTTCCAAGGCAACACAACATGCCGGAGTTTCCTTTACTTCCACTCTTAATGGTTGAAGCGTTACTCCGCATTCTAACTTAAACATCGAGGCCAACGTGGCTAACGCGTCTGCGAAGCCGTTCTTTTCTCTGTCGACTCGGTCGAACTCAGTTTCCTCGAATTCCCGTGTGACTTGGGTGAGTAGCCTTTGATAAGGGATGAGCTTGGAATCCCGTGTCTGCCATAGATCCTGGGCTTGATAGATGACGAATGCTGAATCGCCGAAGATTCAGAGCTTCTTTACTTATAAGTCGATGGCTGCTGTCAGACCGCTGATGCATGCTTCATTCTCGGCGACGTTATTGGTGCATGGGAAATTCAATTTGTATGCTATGGGGAATTGACTGCCATCTGGGGCTATGACCACGGCTCCCACTCCCTTGCCCGAGAGGTTCACCGCACCGTCGAAGAACATGGTCCACCAATCGTCTTCTCGGAGATCTTCTGTGATCTCATCTTCAATCATTATGATGTCCTCATTGGGGAAGTCGAAGCTCAACGACTCATACTCATCCGAGGCATGATCAGCCAAGTGATCAGTGAGGGCGCTTGCTTTAACCGCTTTTCGGGTCACATAGATGATCTCGTGCTCAGCTAATAAGACTTACCATCTACAAATGCGACTTGATAGGTACGGCTTTTCGAAGATGTATTTCAAAGGATCCATGCGAGAGATTAGCCAAGTCGTGTAATACAACATGTACTGCAGGAGCCTTCGGGTGCACCATGCTAGGGCGCAACAAGTTCGCTCCAACATAGAGTAACGCCTCTCACATTCGTTGAATTTTTTGCTCAGGTAATAGATGGTTTGTTCACGCCTTCAGGACTCGTCGTGCTGTCCCAAAACGCAACCCATGGCACTAGCCGTGACTGTCATGTACATGAGCAAGGGATGTCCTGGCGTTGGGGGAACTAGTACCGGTGGATTTTGCAGATATGTCTTGATTTTCTCGAAGGCTTCCTGGCAGTCTTCGTCTCATTCTGAATCTCCGTGTTTCCTTAGCATTTTGAACATCGGCTCACAGGTAAGTGTTAACTGGCTGATAAAGCGAGCGATGTAGTTGATGCGTCCTAAGAAGCTTCATACTTCCGTTTCGGTGCTGGGAGCGGGCAGCTCTTGAATTGCTTTTATCTTATCAGGATCTACTTCTATGCCTTTGTTGCTGACGATGAATCCCAACAACTTCTCGGAAGTCACTCCGAAGGTACACTTAGCTGGGTTTAGCCGTAGCCGAAATTGCCTCAACCTTTCGAACACCTTTCTCAGGATGTCTACATGATCTTGCGTACCGTGAGATTTGGCTATCATGTCGTCGACATATATTTCCAATTCTTTATGCATCATGTCATGGAAAAGGGTGACGGCAGCACGTTGGTATGTGGCTCCTGCATTTTTTAATCCGAAGGGCATCACTTTGTATCAGAAGGTTCCCCAGGGCGTGATGAAGGTCGTCTTTTCACTGTCCTCGGGTGCCATCTTGATCTGCTTGTACCCTGAGAATCCGTCCATGAAAGAGAACATGTCATTTCTGGCGGCACTATCTACTAAGATGTCAATATGGGGAAGAGGGAAGTCGTCCTTAGGGCTGACTCGATTGAGATCCCGAAAGTCCACGCACATGCGAACCTTCCCATCTTTCTTAGGCACTGGCACTATGTTGGCGATCCATTCTGGGTACTCGGCAACTCTCAAAAAACTCGCGTCTAGTTGCTTGGTAACTTCTTCTTTGATTTTCAGAAGGATGTCTGGATGCATCCTCTGAAGTTTTTGCTTGACAGGCTTAAACTCAGGTTTTAATGGAATACGATGCTCAACTATCCTGAGATCAAGACCGGGCATGTTGGTGTATGACCATGCGAATACATCGGAGTAGTCCTTGAGGAGAGAAATCAACCTTTCTCTCTGAGCCGTATCCAGGGTAGTTCCGATCTTGACCAGTTTTTGATTCTCGTTGCTTGCCCCCAAGTTTACTTCGTCTAATTCCTCCCGATGAGGGGTTATTTCCTTTTCTGAACTTTCTAGTAAACAGGCCAGTTCGTCGGAGACTTCGGCCTTGTTTTCAGTCATAACGATGATTTCTTCGCCAGCAAAGACATAAGTTTTATCATGACAATCCGAACTAACATTCATCCTGACATTAAAATGCGAAAAAAAAGAGATGCGTAAAATGAAAATTTGCATATATATTGATTTTTAACAAAAGGGAACATGAGTCCCTACAAAAATGTTTTCGTAAGAAAATGTGCCAAAAACATATATATATTTTTCAAAAGGAGAAATTACGGAGAGACATCCGGAAGCATGGTGATGGTCCAGTTGTGCACAGACTCCCCTGACTTCTTAACGAAAATGACTGAACCGGGCGACGATTATTCTTCTCCTAGAGTGCAGATACGGAGGTCTGATACCCTGATTGGATTTTCATTGATGGTTTCAGCGGCGAAGGGGAACGTGGTTCTGATATGGGGGATTGGCATTTTACCCTCTGGCGCAGAACATCCAAATAGCTTAGCCAGCTGCTTTTCTTTCTTTTCTTGGGCGATCCTGGTGAAATCGGCCTTGCTGGGTTGGTACCCTAACCCAAATCGGTCTCCGAAGCTCTTCGGAGACGCCCAGCCTTTTGATCCTTGTAACTCGGCCCCGAGCCGTTTTCCCAATTGGAAGCTCCCCTCTAGTGTTGACTTAGTGGTTGTTTCGGCTATCCCAGATTTCGAGGCTTCGCAAACGGGGGATCCCTCCTCGATCCAATCCATGTTGACGATTTCAAAGGCTTGGAAGGAACTCTCCAAGGTTTTCGCAGTTTCGATGTAAGGCACAGATGCATGCTTGGCCCAGATCAAGGCTTCTTCTGCCTTTATTGTGACGAGGGCATTGTCCTTGACGTATTTGAGGCACTGATGCAAGGACGAGGGGACGGCTCCTACTGAATGGATCCAAGGTCGTCCTAGAAGCATGCTGTAAGCGGGTTGGATTTCCATGATCTGGAACGTCAAGGCGAAAGTGTGGGGCCCGATGACCATATCCAACTCAATATTCCCGATGATCTCTCGAGTGGTGCCATCAAAAGCCCTAGCCATAATTCCGCTATGTTTTATGAGGGAGGAATCGACTGGCAGTTGTTCGAGGACATGCCTGGGCATGACATTAAGTGCGGATCCATTGTCGATTAGGGCCTTTGCTATGACGTGTCCCTTATATTCTACTGTGATGTATAAGGCCTTGTTATGATCTCTTCCTGAGGAGTCGATCTCTCCTTCGGAGAAGGAAATGCTGCTTAAGGCCTGGATCCTTCCGACAAGGTATTCCACCCCTTCTGTAGTGATATCCTTAGTCACGAAAGCTTGCTTCAAGACTTTTAAGAGAGCTTGGCGATGAGGCTCCGAAGTAAGGATCAGCTCTATGATGGAAATACGAGCTGGGGTTTTCTTTAGCTGTTCGATGATGCTGAACTCGCTCTGTTTCATGATCTTGAGGAACTCGGCTGTCTCATCCTCGGTTACAGGTTTGCTCAAACCTTGCGTCTCCTCTATCGTCTCTTCGCGGATCACAGGGTCTTTCCCTTTGGCTTGTCGTTGCTTTTCTACTTCCTCCGAGATGTAACATCTTCCGGTGCGGGTCATGCCCCCGATATGAGAGGCTTCGCCGACAGTGAGTGCTGTTGGTGCGACTGCCGGAGGGGTGGTGACTACCGTGTATCCGTAGTTAAATGGGACCACGTGTAAGTCTCGACTGGGGGTATTCACAGCTAATGTGAACACTACCTTGCGTGGGGCAGGGGCTGCACCTCCTGTTTGGGCCACGTATTTGAAGGAATACGGTGCTGGAGGGTTGTCCTCGATGGCGTGGATTGTTCCTCGAGTCTTTCCTTCGGTTTGAATGATCCCGAATGTGGTAAGTTGCTTGACCTTCTACCAAAAAAGTCTGCAATCCTGGATGTCGTGCTTGCTTTCCCCTTGACAGAATTGGCATTGAGCCTGATTATTCCCCAGGAATGGTAGATAAGCGTTGTTAGCTAACGCGAAGAACAATTCTTCATTGGGTACTTCCCCCATCGATAGGTGAGAAATGTCAATTCCAATGGAACAAATGTCGCTCATCCCAGGATTATGGTGCGGTAGAGGACTGGTTGTCATATCAGGACCCCTTGTTAAACCTTTGGACGAGATTCGTCCTTCTTTGGTTAGGTGCTCGACCTTCTCTCTAAAGTCGTAACAGTTTTCCAAGGAGTGTCCTTGGGTTCCGGCGTGATATTCGCAGCTATCCTTTGGATCATACCAGCTAGGGTAAGGAAGGGATTGAGGCGAGAGTGGGGATGGTGTAATCTGCCCGTCTGCCAAGAGGCTCGCGTAGATCTCTTTCAAAGGAAACGGAGGAAGCGACCATGTCGGTGAAGGGTATGACTCAGAGTCTGAGGATTCCCAAGAGGGTAGTAAGGGCACTGTGCTAGAATAGGAGGGTGGTGCCGAATACCTGACGAGGTAATCGAACTTCCCGGAAGGTTGGCCCAAGGTGTCAATCTCGCGGTCGCCTTCGTCGCGGCGCGCGGAGAACCGCTTGCACGATGAAGCCGATCCTTTCTTCTGGACGGTTTGGAGTGGGGTTCCCTCGGCGTTATGCGGGATAGGAAATCCATCTCCGATCGTGTTGATGGATCCTTCCTCGGGGGTCTCTTTCTGGGTTTGTATTACTCCGAGACTCGAGAGTTGTCTCACCTTTCCTGCGAACAACTCGCAACCTTGGATCTTATGACCGTCGCTTCCCTTGCAGTACATGCAGTGACTTCGATTGCTTTCCGCGTATGGCACATATCCCTCTCGAGCTAAGGCCTAAAAAAGTTGTTCTTGTGGCCAACTCGATGCTGAAGAGAGACGGTCGATGCTTTCTCCTGCCGAGATGGCATTCACCCCTCCTTTTCCTTGGGATTGATTGGGGAGAGGGTTGGTGGATGTATTGGGTCCTTTTGCTAATCCTTCGAAAGATACCCATCCACTTTTGATCAAGTGATGGACTTTTGCTTTGAATGCGAAGCAGTTTTCCAGAGTGTGACCTGGGGCTCCAGCGTGGTATTCACACCTTGCGTTGAGATCATACCACTTCGGGTAGGGAGGCAATTGAGGCTGAGCAGGAACCGGTACGATCTGTCCGGCCGCCAGGAGATGCTTGTAGATTTCTCCTGCAGGGAGAGGGAGAGGAGGTGGAGGCTCTCGGTTCCACCGATTATTGGTCGTGTTTTGGTTATTTGGGTATTTTGGTGGGTTATATGGCTTGGGTTGCATAGGTTGTGATGTTTGTATTGGAGGTGGTGGGAAATGTGTAGGATTTTGAGGCGCGATATTAGCGATTGGTGGTGAATTAAAAGGAAAGGAGGTGGGTTGATATAGTGATGGCGGATGATACGGCGGTGGCAATAAATAAGGCGGTGGTGGAAACGACTGCCCTTGATTAGCTTGGGGAGCGACAAATCCGACGTCCCTTTTCACGACTGATGCTTTCTTTGGTACAGACTCTGGTATTGGATGCGTGATTCGTCCAGACTTAATCCCTTGCTCGACTCTTTCGGTAATTAGGACCATGTCGGAGAAGCTGTTTGAGGGGTTCGAGATCAAGTAGGTGTAGTAGGGAGCTTTGAAGGTGTGCAAGAAAATCGACAAGAGTTCCTTGTTGCTTAAGGGTAGAGAGATTCTCGAAGCCAACTCTCTCCATTTCTGAGCATAGGTCTTCACGGACTCGCCGATTTTCTTTTCCAGATTTTGCAGGTCGGCGCGGTCAGGAGCCACCTCCATGTTGAATTTATATTGTCGGTAGAAGGCATCGGATAGGTCTCTCCACGTCCTGATCCTGGCTCTGTCCAGCCCCATATACCAAGTTAGGGCGTGCTTGGTCAAGCTCTCTCGGAATAGATGGATCAACAACGGTTCGTTGTGGATCATCTCTGCCATCTTGTTGCAATATGCTCTAAGGTGGGTCTTTGGGCACTCTATCCCAGTATACTTTTCAAAGTCGGAGATCTTGTACTTCGGAGGTATGACGATCCCGGGGACCATGCACATATCGGCGGGACCTGTGGGATCGAATGGATCGGCCCCTTCAATTGCTCTGAGTCTTTCCTCGAGAAGATTCAGTCTGTCCCTTTTCGGTGGCTCAGCCCCAATGGGGTTAGAATCGAAGGGTAGCATTGGTTCTGGGGAGAACTGGGGTTGTATTGGGTTGAAAGTGAGGAGTTGAGTTCCCACAGGTCCGGGAACCGTGCTCGGGGGAATAGGAGGGAGATACAGGTTCTTTAGGTGGGCCTGGCTCTTGCTGGGGTTCACAGCAGGGTTGATTTGAAAGGTGCTGAAGCGACGGGGAGATCTCTTCACCCGCCTTAACTGTAGGATTTGCAGTGGTGGGTACAGTGAAGGGATTATCCCATCTCCAATGGCCCGGGGGGCCAGAAAGTGGTGGGAGTACGGAAGGTCCTGCGACGGTGAGCGAAGAGGGAGGTCCTTTTGTTTGAGGGAGATCAAAACCGGTGGCACTTCGGTGACAGCTTCATCTCTTTCCTTTTCGGCCCTGGTGGCTCTTTCTGTAGTGATCCTAACTTGCTCCTCTAACTCTGCGATTCTAGCCATTAGTGCTTCATCGGTCTTGGCCGGTTCAGTCATTTTTCATTTTTGAAGTCTAGTTAGGGGGAGCCTGTGCGGAGTAGCTTGCTTCCGAGGAGCTATCGTGAACCTGAAAAAAGAAAAATACAGAAAAGAGTAAATACAAGTGAGGATATACAGGTGATGTGCAATCCCGAGGCCTCCATATTGCTCATTCGCTTTTCTGGCTATACTTTCACTTAATATTTTCAGGGTTGTCGGAGAGGCGAGGAATCCCAGTGGTCGACAAGATACGAAGGAAGCCTCTATACATTCCCACGATATGAAGCAAATCTGAGATGCTAACGGCGAAACCCAAATCAGCAGGGGCAACTAATGCCGCCATGCTAGGAGGATCTCTTTCACACTATACTTTTGACGATGCAAGGCTTGATGCCTGGTAAACTCAACCGAGGGGAGAGACAACAATTCTTTTATGAACTTGGAGTTTTTTTGTGATAAACTAGGAGGACATGGCCATGAGTGAGCAATACTCGGATGTTTTGAATACTTGTTCTGATTTTTTGGAATTTCGGTGAGACGATTGTATTTTATCCCGGAGGGATTTTCTCTTTTTGTTTTGAGATGGTTTTTTGAGTTTATATTGGAGGGACGATTGACATGGAAAGTTGAGGCGATTAAATAAATATCCGAAAAAGGTACGACTTGATTAAAAAATTTTACAAGATGTAGTGAACTAGTTAGCTACCTAAATTCATCAAAAATGGCTAGACTAGATGAAATTAGGGATCCTAGTTACATGAAAAAAGGGTTGCCGATACTCTAGCATTCCCATGAAGGGGTCACTCCTAGGGATCGGACTTCTCTTGTTCTTGCCAAAGGGATTCCATAGAGGCCATCTCTCCTTTCTGCATCTCTATTTCAGCCTCTAAAGCGGTAATTCGGCTCTGTAGTGCTTAGTTCTTTCGATCTCCCAGGTCCGCGCGAGTAGTCAAGACCCTTATCGTTGAATCCCTGTCTTTGATTATGACACTGGATTCTTCTCTCTTGCGGGTTTCGCTGCTCAAGCGTTCTTTAAAGGCCCTGAGGGCCACCTTTTTTTGTACTGTTTGTACCCGGACAAAATCCTTGTGATGCCTGTCCAGTTCATTCATCGGGACTTCTGCGTAGCATTGACGTGCTTGGGCCATATCCCTTTCCTCTATCATCAGATCTCGTTCTTCTTGTGCTGCTCGCATCTGTTCTACCACTTGAGCGTAAGCCATGACATCCGTTCCTTTGCTCACTTGAGATTCCCCTTCTTCTTCCATCAGTTTTTGATTTTCAGGGCGAGGTAAGACATTGCCATTAACTCGTCTCGACCTCCACTGTGGATATTCTGGTATTGTGGTTGCAGGGATGCCGTGTCCTTTGAGGCAAAAAGGGTGGGCCCAATCTTAGGCGTACAGCTGAATGTTCTGATTTTCTCCAGTGTGTGGCAGGTCTGACCTTGTCATGCCGAGTGTTACAGGAATTATTTGCGTGATGCAGAACTGTCTGAGGACGAGGGCAGGGTAATAGGGAGTGCATCCCCATGCTCCGATCAAAGGAACCCAAGGTAAGTGTCCGCAGCAGACGATGGAATTGGAAGTCTGCAGCCATTTGGCGTGCCAACGGAAGTCTTCTTCTGAGAGGTTTATGAATCGATCGACCCAGACATCCTTATTTTCCATCTCCCATCTATCCGTGGTCATCGCGTTGATAACTCTGAGTAGAGGGCATGATCTTATGTAGCTTGAGAAGAAAAGGGTCTGATCAGGAACCTGTTTGAAGTGGCTGACCAACCATACTGTCAACAACTGGGTGCAACAGGTAAGTCTCCCTTTCCCTTTTCTTCGACAAGAGTCCAAGGAGCGAAAGGTCTCGGCCAGAATGGCTGTTGTAGGATTGATGGCATTTGCTTCCATTTCGTAAAAGATATTGGCTGCTGTAAAGTCGATGGCATTCCTCATTTTCGGAAAGAGGACAAATCCTACAATGGTGAAAGCCAGAATCCTTAAGCATTTTTTCCCGTTGGACAATCGAAAGCGTGCCTCAATATCTGACCAGCACCAGAAGTAGTCACCCTCTCTGACACGAGTAGTGATTCCTAACAACTTATCGAGCCTTATTTTGACACTCGAGGAGTCGAGTCGAACATTCTGGTATATGGACGATATAGGAGAGGTGAAGCACATCAGAGCCGAGTACTCCTCTAGCGTAGGAGTCAAGTCTACCTCTTTGTCGAAAGAGAAGCACCGATAATAGGGATCCCAGAATTTTAGGGCTGCCCGGATGCAACCCCAATCAGTCTTTACGTCAACTAGGGTCAGTAGCTTTCCATAAATACCCTCAAACTGTATCTCTTCGTCTTCAGTCAGCTCATTTCTCAACATCCGAATCCTAGTTAAGTCAAAGTCCACGACTTCCACTTTGATCTTAGTGGTGATGTCAGGGGCGAACCCACGTTCCAACAGATCTCCTTGTGCGGCCTGATCGTCGAAGCTTCGTCCCCCGAAAATATTAAATGAAAGTAGTGTAGGTGCCGACATGTCGAATGAGCAAGATGGGTCCTATGGGACAAAAATAAAATTTTAAATACGAAGTAACCTGCACGTGTAAGAAATTTACAGTTCGTATAACAGAAAAATCACATAAATATGCTAGTAAAACAAATAGAGCCACAACAAACAGGTATAATCATGATGCACGTGCTGGGGCTTTGATTCCGACACCTCTAACTGGCTTGAACGGTTCCCGGATGATACCATGAAAAGGTCCCTAAAGTGTCGTCCAGTGTCCCGATTTCTTGCGAAATCGTGCAACCTTTCAACTGGCTTTAGGGGTTCATCCGAGTTGGGATTGGTGAACACTACCCAGGACATGTGTCCTAGGGCGTCACTACTACCCTCCTATTTTGGTAATTGTCCCCTGGGTGTAGGGCGCTATGAAATGCATATGACAATTGATAAAGCAAATAAATGAACAGACAAACAAAACACCTCTCTAAAAAGATAAAACCGGCTCCGACCCTAAAGTCCCCAGTGGAGTCGCCAAACTGTCGCGCCCCACGAAAATTACGGAAAGCGTAATTCGCGAGTGTGCAATGAAATTTGAGACCTTCAGATGCTTGGCTTAAAAGGACGCCTAGCAGCATGCAATGAAGTCGCCACCCTAATTTGGTTGCTAGGTTTAGGGAACCTTAATCGTCATGGCATAAGAAATATAATAAGTAAAAAACTAAAGGCACAAAAAAAAAGGGTCTGGACCCTAGACAAAGGTTCGGGGTCGTATTATGGTCTCGAGAAGGTGTTAGGCACCCGAGTCACATCCGAAAATGGTTACCGGTTGATGAGAGAGGTGTTTAGAAAGGTGTTTGATAAAATGCGTTTTGAAAAAGGGGGCCCTCAGAGGAATCGTCACTTTAGCCTTTTCAATGATCGTGACCGTTCAGGAATAATAAAAAGATCTTTCGGACGGGGTTACCGTTTATCAAGATTGATTGATTATTCCTGACCATAACGTAATGGGACTGAATTTTCCGTAAGACTGAATGAGCGCCCTCTTTTTTCATCATCGGGTCATGCATGATTAAATTACTTACTATGTGCTCCTACCATGGATTGCTAACAGAGTACAAATTTAAATGATGGATTTTTGAAGTTGAAAACCGATGTGGGATCGAAAGTCCCCATGTACATGCAGTCAATACAAGCGAGAAATTAAAATCATATGAACATGGCATTTTAAGCAACTCTTTAAACACGTTGTTCATGTGGGTTGATTTTAATTCTAGCAGTTCCATATATTATGCGTACGATTTGATATTTGCGAAAAGCGTTGAATAAGTAAAAAGGACTCGAAAGGCGTACTTTCGAGCGAAGCTTGAACTTAAAACCTGCAAAATGAGAGTGTTAGTGATAGCTCGAAAAATAAATAAACAATTTTATGAGTGCCAAAAATTTAAATGACAGTTGATTGCATACGTAAAATGATGGATTTTACGCAAACGAGAATTAAATGCTGAGTTGATTGCATGCGAAAATGATAGATTTAACGCATACGAAAATTAAATGCTGAGTTGATTGCATGCGAAAAATGATGGATTTAACGCATACGAAAATTAAATGCTACAATGATTGTATGCGAAAAATGATTGATTTTAAGCATACGAGAATTTAAATGCTACGTGGATTGCATGCGAAAAATGATTGATTTTAAGCATACGAGAATTTAAAGGCTACGTTGATTGCATGCGAAAAATGATTGATTTTACGCATACGAAAATTTAAATGCTACGTTGATTGCATGCGAAAAATGATCGATTTTAAGCATACGAAAATTTAAATGCTACGTTGATTGCATGCGAAAAATGATTGATTTTACGCATACGAAAAATGAAATGTTGTTTTGATAAGTGCAGAAAAATTAAATGTAGTTGGCGATTTACAGGGAATTAAAAAGAGTTTGAGGATTGGCAGAAAATAAAACATGTTGATAATGCAGAGAATAAGCAGTTGGATATTTGCAGAAAATAAACAGTTGATATTTGCAGAAAATAAACAGTTGATATTTGCGGAAGAATTTCCAGCAGTTTGCGAGAAAAATTAAAGCAGTTGATATTTACGAGAATTAAGATGCGACAGACCATATAGGCGGTATATTGAATTTAAATTGCCGAAAGTAAATTGCGAAAAATTAAAGTGCAGAAGAGTAAAGGGCGTAAAAGTAAAGTGCGGAAAATTAAAGTGCGGAAAATTAAAGAGCGGAAAATTAATGTACGGAAAATTAAAGTACGGAAAATTAAACAGTTGATAATTTGCGGAAGGATTTCCAGCAGTTTGTGAAAAATTAAAGCAGTTGAATATTTACGAGAATTAAAATGCGACGGACCATATAGGCGGTATATTGAATTTAAATTTCCGAAAGTAAATTGAGAAAAAGTAAAGTGCGAATAAGTAAAATGCGTAAAAGTAAAGTGCGGAAAATTAAACAGTTGATAATTTGCGGAAGGATTTCCAGCAGTTTGCGAAAAATTAAAGCAGTTGAATATTTACGAAAATTAAAAACAGTTGATAATTTGCGAAAAGTTAAATGACAACCGACCATATAGGCGGTACGATAAATGACTGAAATTAAGTGGCTAAGTACAAATAACTGAAGTTAAATAACATAAAAATAAATATCATGATAAGAAATGAGCAATTCACGTAGAAAAACAATTCAATAAACAACTTGATGCAAGAATAAGCATACGAAATATTTTACAAAAAAAATGAACTAAACAATTCATGTATAACATATAGGAAAAATAGCACATATCATGAATAATAATTATACGAAGTATGTGAGCATTTTACGTAAAAAAGTAACGAATCGAAGACTCGAAAAAATATAAATGGGTTGGGCCCAGCTTAAAATTTGGAGAAATGGGCCAGGAACAATTCCTGGCCCAAGGAAATTAATTTAAATGGTGATGGGCCAAGCCCATCACCTTTCTTTCATTTCGCACGAAGGCCATTTGGCCCCAAAACAGTCATCTTCAACCTCACATCGCCGGCGCCACTGCCGGCGACGGAGGTAACAAACCAGGCGTCCGATTCGCCTGGTTCTTGGCCCAAACGACTCCTCTCCCCTCCAGCAGTACAAACAAACAATCACAGCAAGAAAATGGAAACAGAAACAGTAGGATTTTTGAAGAAAACGGAAAGATGCATATTTACGTTAATTATCGAAACAACTAATCTAAGCAATGATAATTCAAACGGATGTTAGTATAGTGAAATTAGGCTCAAAACAAAGTGATTGCAGCAAGTTTTAATGCTTAATTAATTGACTAAGTTTTAAACGAAATTTAAAAGAAAAACAAGAGCAAGAACGCTTACAGTGCTGCTGCTGCGTACGGACGACGACGATGAATGGGAATGAGAGTGCGGGAGTTGGCCAGGAAAATGGAGAGGGAGCAGTGTTTTTTTTTCTTGCAAAATTCGAACCCCCCTTGCGTTGAGGGGCTGTGGCTATTTATAGCCGAAGATCGCGTGGATGGCCGGACGAAGGAGCTGCGCGTGGTGGCCGGGAGTGTGCGCTAGCTGGGCTAGGGGAGCCGCGATGATGGCGGAGGGCTAGGGGGCTAGGACGCGATGGGAGCAGGTGACTCGGGCGAGGACTTCGTTGCCTTCCTCGTGCGTGCACTGTGCATGTGCATTATGCACATTAATTCAAGGGTCATTGATCTGGTTGACTTTCCTTGGTTGACCAGATCAATGGCCATGATCAAATGGCCTTTTATCTGATTTAAATGGCCTCGAGCCGGTTCCCGCGACCAAACGTTCTGACTTTTCGAGTCGAAGGTACTCGCGCGTAGAGAAAAATATGACGGGTTTAACGGTCTACAGCGAATGACGAGAATTTTTCGTTTAACGCATTTATTTTCTCATTAAAAAATGTGAAACGTTTGAACGGAAAAATAATAACGTTACGCCGAAAATTACACGAAACGCTGTAGACCGTTGCGAGCAGAAAAAAAACTAGCAACTAGTTGATGGAAAACATTTTAAAGTCAAGCTATTGTCCGAGTGAACTTGCTCGGGTCCAATAAAAGCTCGAATAAAAATACTAATAAAATAATAAAAACACTAAAAAATGCGCAAAAATATAAAAAATCCTAAAATTCATGTGATGACCTAAAACGAAGAAAAAACTAACAAACGACTGCCGGATAGTTAAAAACGTGATTTTTAAAGCTAAAAATAATAATGATAATAATAATGAAAATACATGCCGAAAAATTAGAAATGTGATTCCGAAAGCTGACGATGCTAACGACGATGGTAAAATGCAATGGAAAAATTTAGAAATGCTAGCAATAGTAAATTAACTAAAAATGACAGTGAATTAAGTAAATAACAGATATGCTAAAATTAATTAAAAATGGCGTCAAAATTCGGGTATCAACAATGTGTGACCACTAATCTTGTTCTTAACTATGAAAAATGTCATTTCATGGTTGAACAAGGTATTGTCCTAGGTCATGTAGTTTCTAAGAAAGGTATAGAAGTTGACCAGGCTAAGATTGATGTTATCAAAACCTTGCCTTACACCTCATACGTGCATGAGGTTAGAAGTTTTCTAGGCCATGCAGGGTTCTATCGCAGGTTTATTAAAGGCTTCTCAAAGATTATGGAGCCAATGTGCAAACTATTACAAAAAGAAGTGGACTTCAATTTTGACGAATCTTGCCAAGAAGCGTTTGACAAAATCAAAGAGAAACTCACATCAGCCCCAATCATCCAAGCACCAGATTGGAACCTGCCATTTGAATTGATGTGTGATGCTAGTAACTCAGCTGTTGGTGCGGTTCTAGGGCAGAAAATCGGTAGAAATCCACACGTGATCTACTATGCCTCTAAGATGCTTGACGACGCATAAAAGAACTATACCACAACCGAGAAGGAATTGTTCGCAATAATCTTTGCATTGGACAAATTCAGATCATATTTGTTGGGAAAGAAAGTCGTAGTCTTTTCAGACCATGCGGCCTTGAGGTATCTTTTGACAAAAGCAGAATCTAAGCCAAGACTGATTCGCTGGGTTTTACTTTTGCAGGAATATAACTTGGAAATCAAGGACAAATCAGGAAAGAAAAACTTAGTCGCCGACCACCTCAGTAGGTGCTTTGTGAAGACGGATTAAGAACCAATCAGAGATGATTTTCCAGACGAACATCTATTTGTCATCCAGGTAATTAGACCATGGTTTGCCGACCTAGTCAATTTCTTAGCCACGGGTAAACACCATGGAGACCTAACGGCTCAAGAAAAGGTTAAGATTAAGCACGACAGCAGGTATTTCGTTTGGGATGATCCTTATCTTTAGAAAATTGGATCTGATCAGTTGATTAGAAGATGCATTCCTGAAACTGAAATCCCATCGGTTTTGAGATTTTGTCATTCTTATGCATGTGGTGGACATTTTGGAGCTAAGAGGACAGCCTTAAAAGTCCTAGAGTCAGGATTTTATTGGCCCACTCTATTTCATGATAGTTATATATTTTGTAAGACATGTCCTGAATGCCAAAAGATAGGAAACATAAGCGCTAGAAATCAAATGCCCATGAATGTTATATTAAATTGTGAGATTTTTGATCTATGGGGCATCGATTTCATGGGACCATTTCCTATGTCTGATGGAAAACAATATATATTGCTTGCTGTGGATTACGTGTCTAAATGGATAGAAGCTAAGGCAACTAGGACCAATGATGCTAGAACTGTTGTTTCATTTTTGAAAACTAACATTTTGAACAGATTTGGCGTGCCTAGGGGGATCATTAGCGACCGAGCCACACATTTTTGCAATAGTATTATTGTTTCTCTTTTCAGGAAGTATGGTGTAACCCACAAAGTCTCCACTGCATACCACCCTCAGTCAAATGGCCAAGCGGAGGTATCAAACAGAGAAGTCAAATCGATCTTAGCTAAGACCGTTGGCTTAGATCGACGAGATTGGAGCCAAAGGTTGGATGATGCGCTATGGGTGTATAGGACTACTTACAAATCCCCCATCGGAATTACTCCTTACAAATTGGTGTATGGGAAAGCCTGTCACCTGCCAGTAGGTATGCAACATAGAGCTTATTGGGCAATTCGGAAATGCAATCTAAGGTACGACCAAGCAGGTGAGGAAAGAAAACTCCAAATCCACGAAATAGAAGAATTGAGGAATCAAGCATATGATAACCAGCTCTTAGCTAAGATTAGGATGAAGACATACCATGATAGCAAGATTGTTGAGAAGAATCTCCAACTTGGGGGAAAAGTCCTTCTTTACAATTCACCATTTAAGCTCTTTCCAGGTAATCTTAAAACCAAATGGGAGGGTCCATATGTTATCACTAATATCTACCCTCATGGTGCAGTGGATATTAGGAATGAAAAGACAGGGATTATATTCAAGGTCAATGGACAGCGACTCAAACCATTCCTAGAAGGATTTCCAACGTTTCTAGAAAATCAGGCGATTGAAGCCCCACCTGAGATGCATTAAAAGAACAACAAAGTCATGCCTAGGACTATAACTAGGGGGCTACATGGGATGCAACACATGCTTTTTATTTTTAGTTCTCTTGAATAAATTTATTGTTCAAATTTTGCCTAGTACCACTGATTGATTTTCTCTTGCTGAAATTTTCAGGGAGTTTGTGGAAATTTTCTGGAGTGATTTTGAGGAATTAAGTGTGGTGAGGAGTATATTTGATCTTAGCCACATTTTATTCAGCCTTGGGCTGATTGACACGCGGAGAAAAAGGAAGAAAAGATAAGGTAGCGTGTTTAATGGAGGAGAAAAAGAAGGGATAACGGTCATATTTTTTAAATTCTTTATTATGATTTGGAAATTAATTTTTTCCAAATTTTAATTAATAGTTATCTTTGAAGAATCAATCTCCTTACCTCCCACAAACACAAAATCCCTAAAATCTCGCCCTCTCCCTCTTATCTCTCAAATCATCTCCGTTAGAATCCTCCACTTCCCTTACTTTTACTCTACGATTCAATCAGTATTTAACATGGGAAAATCCAATAGACCATCTGCAAAGAAAGTGAAATCCACCCCGATTAGGCAAGAATCTCCTATTCCCTCGCCATCTCCTTCTCTACTAAATCCAGAGGAGGATTTGCCGCAAAACCTCACCGAGGTACTCGATATTGCAAGGACAATCATGTCCACAGACACAGCCGCCTTTGATTCTCCGAAGCAAATTCTCTCCACTCCTACGACAGTCGCTGCCTCTGAATCCCTTCAAGTCTCCCTGCCAACCAAAAAAAAAGCTCAACCTCAACAAGGAGCCCAAAACCCAATCTAGGGTTAGCAAGCCGGCTGACTCCGAGGTGCAAGAGATTTCGGATTACAAGCCTAGGTGTGAAGAAGGTTCAGCCAAATCAAAGAATTCGGGGAAGAGGAAGGCAGATGTGAGTGTTGAATCTGCCCTAGCCAAGAGGACGCGATCTGCGGCTGCCAAGGGCAAGAAGAAAGTAGATGAGGCCGATCTTGGCACAGACTCTGCGGCTTATGCGGTTGCAGTCTTGGCCAAGACTGCCAAGGTAACCCTTCCGCTCTTAAACTCTTTGAAAGATTGCTTGAGCCCTGATACTCCTGATTTTAGGGCTAAATTGACTCAAAAGCATGCCTGTTAGGTCACTCCTTTCGCTGTCCTTGATTTTTCATTTCTTGATGAATTGGGGGTGGGTAATAGAGTTAGGCAGTTTATTTCCAATCTTGGGTGGGATTGCTTTTTCTATCTTGACATGCCCGCTTATGCTGAACTATGTTTAGAGTTTCATACCTATTTTTGGTTAGATAAGGAGAGATTGTATGCTAATGGTAGAGCTTTTCCTGATCTGAGTGCTACTGATGTTGTGCACTTTCGTTTGCTTGATAAATGGTGTCACTTTTCGATTGATGATTTTAACCTTTTGCTTGGTTTTGTGACTGAGGATGGCCTCAAGTCTGATGAGTATGTGAATGCCCTGACTGATTATCCCCCAGATTGGGATAAGGCAGTGGCCTATGGAGAATTGATTGTTGACTATGCTGCTAAGTTAAATAAAAATTCAAAGGCTCACCGGATCCGAGATCCTACTTTGAGGATTCTCCAAAGGATCCTTTCAATCAATCTCTCGGCTAAGACCACAGTCTCGGGTAATATTTCAAAACTTGAGGCATTTTTGCTTTGGTGCATGCTGCATGAGAAAAGAGTCAATCTTGGCTATTGGATTACTAGGCAGATAAAAGCATGTGATTCTCTTCCTAGAATGATTTTAGGAACTCTAATTTCCCATATGACTACTACTGCTAGGGGTATAGATTTATCTTCTTTAAATTTATATAAATCCTGTGCCATTAAGATCATGGATCTTAAGGCTTTTGACCAAATGGGCCATTTCCACGAGGAAAAAAGCTATCTATGTTTTAATACAAGATTTACCCCAGTAGCAGATCACCTCTTTGGGAAGAGGATCAATGGGAACTTCAAGGTTAAGCCAATTCAGATTGGCTGTGCAGCAGAAGAGCCCAATCTTGGGCAAGATGACCAGAGACCTGAGCAGACCAATAGTCTCGGCATTGATCCTGACCACCTTGGACTTCCAAAATGGGCCAATAGATTCCTGGAACTTGTGCAGATCCAACTCCAAACTTTCACGACAAATCAGAAGTTGTTTCATGACTTTCAAGACTCCTCTCAAAAACAGATGCAGCAGATTGTGGATCAGCAGCAATCTCTGTTTGCGAGCGTTGAATTGGCACAGAAGGAACGGGTGGAAAAGTTCATGGAGCAGCAGTACGCCAAGTACAAGTTCATCCAAGCACATATGGAAGGATCTTTCATTTACATCAAGGCCATAGACAGAGTTGTTGCGCACATTCGCAACAAAGTGAATGACCACTTCAGCACCACGATTGACTCCAGTGACGCCTCAGATGAAGAAGATGAACCAGCACCTTCTGTGCAAGACCTGAAGCAACCACCTCCACCTTCCACATCTCAGTGAATACCCCCAGGTCGTGTCTTTCTTTCCTTCTTTTTCAAATTTTTTGTGTCTTTTCTCTCATTTACAAATTGAGGACAATGTGTTCTCTAAGTGTGGTGAGGGGTGTTTTTAGGATATTTGTTTGTATATACATGTTCTGATGTGTTTTTGCGTGATTTCTTTGATTGCATGAAAAATTTTGTGAATCTAGGCTAAGTTAGTTAGCCTAGATCGTCTAAAATAGAGTCCGATGAATGATTTTTCTTTGTCAATATGTGTGTTTTTAGGAATGTGTGTTCTCTGTTTTGTTTGTGTGTCAGCGAAATATCTGGACTATGCCTAAGGCCTGTTTTCTTGAGTATCTTAGCCTTGACCTTTAGCATCCTTCACCTTGTGACCCCATAACATATGAGTAAGGCATGTTCAACGCCTAAAACATCCTTATTATACATGACCATAGGGTCTAGCATTGTGTAACATACTTGACACATAGGCAAGCTTCCACCAAATATACTTAATATCCCCTTAAGGAAAACTGCTAAGTGGATAACGGAGTTTGATGCCTTGTAATTATGCTGAACTGCTCTAATATAGAGAACTACTTTTATGCCCCGTAAATTGCATGCTCTAAAAAAAAAAAAATTAAAAAAAAAATAAAGATGAATAAAATGTCTTGATATTTTTGCCTCACTAAGTAGAAATAATCAAGAAACTTCAGCTAGAGCAATGAAAAAAAAGTGTATTTGTCTTGATATTTCTGCCTCACTAAGCATTAATAATCAAGAAACTTTTAGCAATGCTAGCATAGAAAAATAAAACTTCAGGCAAGGTAATTGAATGATGATGTTAAGCAGTTGAATTAGGGGGAGAAAATCCAAGTCGGTGGATGTCTTGTCTTGTTGAGTGTGTTATGGAATGCAAAGATGTTATGGTTATATGGAATTCGGATGTTTGGGGTGTTGAATAGGCCGTGTTCATAAAGGTTGGGATCCATTGAGAAGTATGCTGACTGTCATAGGCTAAAGATATTAAAGGAAATGGGCTAAGGGTAGTCTGTCCAGAAATTTTGCCACTGTTTTGAGTCTGTCTATTTTGAGTCTTTCTTTTTGTCTTAGTTAAGAGTCTAGTATGCTTGGGGGCAAGCATTGTTTAAGTGTGGTGAGGTTTGATTGACGCTTTATTTCATGTGTTTTTACCACTTCAAAACTCCTTGTTTGTGGCAGAAACAATCCTTTTTACGTCAATTTGGTTTCTTTTGGAGGAATCTTAGGCAAGACTGGTTTTGGAAGAAACTGGTGCTGGAGCGAAAGATTGGCAGTCTTAGCCGCATGTCTTAGCTAAGACTATAGGGTAGAGGCGTGCTGAACATGGACTCGTAGGAAGCGGAATCAGATCAGAGAGCCAGCTGACTGTTACATCCATTTGAAGAAATCTTGGATGTAATCCTATTTGACCAAAAACACTTTGTTATTATCCTTTGATTATTATGACTTTGGGATTTAAACAAATGGGATTTTTATCCCTATCTTTTAGTTAATTTGAAGAAGGAGTTTGGAAAGGAACGTGATTGGTGGGGACTCTAACCTTGTTAAAAGGTTAAGGAAGGCTGTCAATTACGGGATCTCCCATCTTCTTTTCTTCTGGTTCATGTAAACATTCGCTCTGTGAATTCATTTTTGAATATCACAGATTTTAATTCTATTTCATGTTCTTCAATTATTTCTTTCTTTCTTTAATTAATATGTTTAGTAGCTAAACACCTAATTCTTGGTAAGGGTTGAGTGAGAATACTTGTGATTCGTGAGACCAAATCGTTCTTAATTATCCTCTCGTTTGTATTCAATTCAAGTTCTGTTTTAACAAACCGGTTCCTGTCTAGGCTAAGACTTGATCGATCTTAGTCAAGACAATGAATTTGCAGCCAGTCACTAAGGGGACGAGCGAAATCGAAGTGACGAAGTAGGTAGCTAACCTCGCGGGGGTTAGTGAACTTGAATCGATATATGCCTAACCAGATTGACAACCTAGGGCTCCGAGTTGGGAGTAGCTTGGCCTAGACTCTGTCTTTCCCTACGTCATTGAGAAAATGCATGTGCCTCAAGCCAGCAGCCAATTGGATAAACCCTTTAGCCAGCAAGGTGTCCACTGGCCAGGATCACTAGGAAAGGGGGGTACCCTCCAAGTGATTTGAATAGGAGGAAAGTAGGATTGGAAAGGCGTTCCTCCCAATCTATAGCAGAGTTATAAAGGGGAAGGAGAAAATCTAAAGTCAATGATCGATTAAACAAGTAAAGTGCTCATGAATTTGCTCTTGCCAGGAATTTACCTCAAGAAAGTTCCAACCAATCTCAGCCAGCAATCTTAGCTAAGATTCTCTTCTGCCTAAGATTCTTTCCTTTATTTTATTTTTGCTTGTCCTTTTTTACGCTTTATTTATCTTAATTGCAGGAACAAAAATCCTCAACTCCAGTGACAATACACCACCAAGATCTCTATGGACGAACCTCTTATCGCAATCTACGAGTCCCTTGTGGACGAGTGATAAGTTGTATTCCTACCCCATTTTCTATATCTTTTTACAACTAAATTTGATGCCCTCGACACGCAATCAAATTTTGGCGTCGTTGCCGGGGATCTTTTGACGGTGTTTCTTGTAGTTTTGTTTTTATTTTTGTCTTTCGCAGTTGATGACCAGGTCTTCAAAGGAAGAACTACTACCTTTGAATCTGGAACTTACAAAAGCTGAAGCACAAAACAGAAAGAAAGCCAAGAGAAAGACTAACGGTGAATTTTCAGGGACACAAACAGAATCTGGTCCCAGCAACAATCTAGGCCAAGATTCGAGCCCAGCTGAAAACCCAATACCAACCATGGAGGAAAACCAACAAGAACAGACGATGAGGGAACAAAACAGGGGTGGCAGAATGAGTGACCTACTCCTGTATTAATCTACCCCCGATGGCTAATGATTGGTCCATCAAGACAAACATCATTGCCAACTTAACCAAGTTTCATGGCCACTCAAACGAGAATCCGTATAACCATTTGAGGAACCTTCACCTCCAATGTGATACCCTCAAACCAGTAGGAGTAACAATCGAGAGAGCCAAACTGAAGTCATTTCCTTGGTCTCTCGAGGACTCAGCTAAGAATTGGTTCTATAGCTTACCCCATAACACCATTACAACATGGGGGGACATGTCTGTTGCCTTCCTAAATAAATATTGGAATGCGACTAAGGCAGGGGCAGCAAGAAAAAGTTTAGTTTCCATTCAGCAGAGGGGAGGAGAGAGTTTTAGCGAGTATCATCAAAGGTTTAGAGACCTTCAAGACATTTGCCCTACCCATGGAGTGGCAGACCATCTCCTAATCCAATACTTCTATGATGGAATGTGTGTGAAGGATAGGGAAAGGTTAGATGCAGCCACTGGAGAAGCACTTCAAGATCTTACACCAACAAGAGCAAAACTACTTCTCCAAACAATGGCTGACAACAGCCAAAACAACGCCTCATCCGAGAGAAATTCTACACCTTCTTCTTTGAATGCTATAAATGTAGAAAATAAGCTTGACAAGATTACTAACATTTTGATGAATCTTTCTACAGGTACCACACCTCAGGTACAAACTACAGCAGCAACAGCCAATCCTATGCCCTCCATTTGTGGAATTTGCCAACAATTAGATCATCCCACCCATAGCTGTTACGTGGTGGAACAACTGGGAGATCCAGCTCCAGTCTCGGTCAACGCGGCATATGGTTACAACCAAGGGCAACCTAGATTCCCTCATGAATGTAACCAATACTCTTGGAGACAACATCCCAATCTAAGGTGGAGACAAGATCCGCCTCAGTCTAGCCAACCAAATCAACAACAACAATACCACCAATAGCCACAACAGTCTCCCATAAATTTCCAACACTTTGTACCCAGACCACCTGGAGCAAATCAATCAAATGCCCCAATGTTACCTCCTGCACCTCAACCGCTTAAGATTACCGAAGTTCCTATAGAAGACACATTGCAAAAATTCATGCAGGCAACTCAATCTAGCCTTTCTGAAATGCAAAAAGCTACTCAGTCCAATATTGTTGAGATGCAGAAACAAATAGGCCAGCTCACCCAACAAATCCAGCAGCCAGGAACAAGTGGAAAATTACCTTCCACCACCGAGGATAACCCTAGGCACAACGTAAGTGTTATTCATCTTAGGAGTGGAAGTGTTCTACCTAAACGAAAGGGTGCGAAATCAGACCAGGAGGTACGTAATCATTCATTTGGGGATGAGGATTTCGATGTGGACGAAGAAATTCAAGCAGAAGCTCAGCCGGAACCAATCTTGGCTAAGACTGAGACTAAGACTGATATTCCAGTCCAATCACAACAGCCGATCTTAGCTAAGCCAGTGGCTAAGACTGATGAGCAGAGTTTAAAACCTCTGGAAACAGTAGATATTCCACCTCCTTATCCTCCCAAGTCTTCTAAACAGAAGAAATTAGACGAAGCTAAAGAATTCATGAGCATTTTTGGCAAAGTGGCAGTGAATATTCCTATGATAGATTTAATTTCTAAAGTACCTTCTTACGCAAGATTTTTGAAAGAACTTTGCACTAACAAAAGGAAACTTGCAGGTGTTGAGAGAGTGAATCTTTTGCAGAATGTTTCTTCAGTACTTCAAAGCAAACTACCGGAGAAATATGGAGATCAAGGAACCTTCACCATCCTTTGTAAAATTGGGAACAAAACGGTGGAAAAGGCCCTTTGAGATTTAGGGACTGGGATCAACGTGATGTCCTTAAAGGAATACGAAGCATTGCAAATGGGACCCATGAAAGAGACACAGGTGGTGATTCAACTAGCTGAGCGAACCGTGATCCATCCTAAGGGTTTGGTAGAGGACGTTCTCGTCCAAGTCAATAACTTTATATACCCTGTGGATTTTTATATTGTTGAAATGGATTCTGATTTACCTTCCTGTACCACTGATGTGCTCTTAGGTAGACCTTTCCTTAGGTCTGCTAGAGCAAAGATAGACGTTTATGAAGGTAGTATTATTTTGGAATTCTTTGGGAGCACGATTAAGTTCTACACTAAGGAGGGATTATATTATCGTAATGAGACACATAGTGTTAATTTTATTGATATCTTATACCCTATTGAAGAAGAGACTGCAGACTTAAATGCTACTGACCCACTTGATTTTGTCTTAAGCAAAAGTGTCTCAGCTAAGACGTTGGAAGAAATGGAAGACCGAGTAGGGAACCGGGAAGATCTTAGGGAGATCTTAACGGATCTTCATGAGACCGAACCAGTGAAGGAAACCATACCTTGCCCATTGTTTAGCATGTCTAACTCTAAGATCTTACCATCTATTGTGCAGGCACCCGAGCTTGATCTTAAGGAGTTGCCAGAACACCTTAAGTATGCCTATTTGGGCCAAGACAAAAATCTCCCAGTAATGATCTCAGCTAAGCTTTCTGGCGAAGAAGAGACAAGATTGACAAGCGTTTTGAAGGAACATAAAGAGGCTATTGGATGGACCTTAGCAGACATCAAGGGCATATCCTCAACCATTTGCACCCACAAAATTCATGTGGAAGAGGATAAGAAAACTATTAGACAACCCCAAAGGAGGCTAAACCCTCCGATGATGGAAGTTGTCAAGAAAGAAATCATTAAATTACTTGATGCTGGAATTATATACCCAATCTCTGATAGTTCATGGGTTTCCCCTGTGCAGGTTGTGCCTAAAAAGACAGGTACTACCATGACTGAAGGTGAAGATGGAGTAAAGAGAACCACAAGAATTCAGAATGGATGGAGAGTCTGCATAGACTACCGCAAACTTAACCAAGTCACGAGGAAAGATCACTTTCCATTACCATTCATTGACCAAATGGTGGAAAGATTGACTGGGAAGTCCCATTACTGTTTCTTGGACGGTTATTCGGGATTTCATCATATCCCAGTGGCATTAGAAGACCAAGAGAAGACGACATTTACATGTCCCTTCGGAACCTTTGCGTATAGGAGGATGCCATTCAGATTGTGCAATGCGCCGGCCACCTTTCAAAGGTGTATGGTTAGTATCTTTTCAGACTATTTAGAAAAAGGTATAGAAGTGTTTATGGATGACTTCACCGTCTATGGTGATAATTTTGATAAATGCTTAACGACACTGAAACATGTTTTGAAAAGATGTGTGACCACTAATCTTGTTCTTAACTATGAAAAATGTCATTTCATGGTTGAACAAGGTATTGTCCTAGGTCATGTAGTTTCTAAGAAAGGTATAGAAGTTGACCAGGCTAAGATTGATGTTATCAAAACCTTGCCTTACCCCTCATGCGTGCGTGAGGTTAGAAGTTTTCTAGGCCATGCAGGGTTCTATCGCAGGTTTATTAAAGACTTCTCAAAGATTGTGGAGCCGATGTGCAAACTATTGCAAAAAGAAGTGGACTTCAATTTCGACGAATCTTGCCAAGAAGCGTTTGACAAAATCAAAGAGAAACTCACATCAGCCCCAATCATCCAAGCACCAGATTGGAACCTGCCATTCAAATTGATGTGTGATTCTAGTAACTCAGCTGTTGGTGCGGTTCTAGGGCAGAAAATCGGTAGAAATCCACACGTGATCTACTACGCCTCTAAGATGCTTGACGACGCACAAAAGAACTATACCACAACCGAGAAGGAATTGTTCGCAACAATCTTTGCATTGGATAAATTCAGATCATATTTGTTGGGAACGAAAGTCGTAGTCTTTTCAGACCATGCGGCCTTGAGGTATCTTTTGACAAAAGCAGAATCTAAGCCAAGACTGATTCGCTGGGTTTTACTTTTGCAGGAATATAACTTGGAAATCAAGGACAAAGCAGGAAAGAAAAACTTAGTCGCCGACCACCTCAGTAGGTGCTTTGTGAAGACGGATTCAGAACCAATCAGAGATGATTTTCCAGATGAACATCTATTTGCCGTCCAGGTAATTAGACCATGGTTTGCCGACCTAGTCAATTTCTTAGCCACGGGTAAACACCATGGAGACCTAACGGCTCAAGAAAAGGTTAAGATTAAGCACGACAGCAGGTATTTCGTTTGGGATGATCCTTATCTTTGGAAAATTAGATTTGATCAGTTGATTAGAAGATGCATTCCTGAAACTGAAATCCCATCAGTTTTGAGATTTTGTCATTCTTATGCATGTGGTGGACATTTTGGAGCTAAGAGGACAGCCTTAAAAGTCCTAGAGTCAGGATTTTATTGGCCCACTCTATTTCATGATAGTTATATATTTTGTAAGACATGTCCTGAATGCCAAAAGATAGGAAACATAAGCGCTAGAAATCAAACGCCCATGAATGTTATATTAAATTGTGAGATTTTTGATCTATGGGGCATCGATTTCATGGGACCATTTCCTATGTCTGATGGAAAACAATATATATTGCTTGCTGTGGATTACGTGTCTAAATGGATAGAAGCTAAGGTAACTAGGACCAATGATGCTAGAACTGTTGTTTCATTTTTGAAAACTAACATTTTGAACAAATTTGGCGTGCCTAGGGGGATCATTAGCGACCGAGGCACACATTTTTGCAATAGTATTATTGTTTCTCTTTTCAGGAAGTATGGTGTAACCCACAAAGTCTCCACTGCATACCACCCTCAGTCAAATGGCCAAGCGGAGGTATCAAACAGAGAAGTCAAATCGATCTTAGCTAAGACCGTTGGCTTAGATCGACGAGATTGGAGCCAAAGGTTGGATGATGCGCTATGGGCGTATAGGACTGCTTACAAATCCCCCATAGGAATGACTCCTTACAAATTGGTGTATGGGAAAGCCTATCACCTGCCAGTAGGTATGCAACATAGAGCTTATTGGGCAATTCGGAAATGCAATCTAAGGTACAACCAAGCAGGTGAGGAAAGGAAACTCCAAATCCACGAAATAGAAGAATTGAGGAATCAAGCATATGATAACCAGCTCTTAGCTAAGATCAGGATGAAGACATACCATGATAGCAAGATTGTTGAGAAGAATCTCCAACTTAGGGGAAAAGTCCTTCTTTACAATTCACGATTTAAGCTCTTTCCAGGTAAGCTTAAAACCAAATGGGAGGGTCCATATGTTATCACTAATATCTACCTTCATGGTGCAGTGGATATTAGGAATGAAAAGATAGGGATTATATTCAAGGTTAATGGACAGCGACTCAAACCATTCCTAGAAGGATTTCCAACGTTTCAGGAAAATCAGGCGATTGAAGCCCCACCTGAGATGCATGAAAAGAACAACAAAGTCATGCCTAGGACTATAACTAGGGCGCTACATCGGAGGCAACCCATGCTTTTTATTTTTAGTTCTCTTGAATAAATTTATTGTTCAAATTTTGCCCAGTACCACTGATTGATTTTCTCTTGTTGAAATATTCAGGGAGTTTGTGGAAATTTTCTGGAGTGATTTTGAGGAATTAAGTGTGGTGAGGAGTATATTTGATCTTAGCCACATTTTATTCAGCCTTGGGCTGATTGACACGGGGAGAAAAAGGAAGAAAAGAGAAGGTAGCGTGTTTAATGGAGGAGAAAAAGAAGGGATAACGGTCATATTTTTTAAATTATTAATTATGATTTGGAAATTAATATTTTTCAAATTTTAATTAATAGTTATCTTTGAAGAATCAATCTCCTTACCTCCCACAAACACAAAATCCCTAAAATCTCGCCCTCTCCCTCTTATCTCTCAAATCATCTCCGCTAGAATCCTCCACTTCCCCTACTTTTACTCTACGATTCAATCAGCATTTAACATGGGAAAATCCAAGAGACCATCTGCAAAGAAAGTGAAATCCACCCTGATTAGGCAAGAATCTCTTATTCCCTCGCCATCTCCTTCTCTACTAAATCCAGATGAGGATCTGCCGCAAAACCTCAACGAGCCAACCAAAAAAAAAGATCGACCTCAACAACGAGCCCAAAACCCAATCTAGGGTTAGCAAGCCGGCTGACTCCGAGGTGTAAGAGATTTCGGATTCCGAGCCTAGGCGTGAAGAAGGTTCAGCCAAATCAAAGAAGTCGGGGAAGAGGAAGGCAGATGTGAGTGTTGAATCTACCCCAGCGAAGAGGACGCGATCTGCGGCTGCCAAGGGCAAGAAGAAAGTTGATGAGGCCGATCTTAGAACAGACTCTGGTGCTGATGCGGTTGCAGTCTTGGCCAAGACTGCCAAGGTAACCCTTCCACGCTTAAACTCTTTGAAAGGCTGCTTGAGCCCTGATACTCCTGATTTTAGGGCTAAATTGACTGAAAAGCATGCCTGTGAGGTCACTCCTTTCGCCGTCCTTGATTTTTCATTTCTTGATGAATTGGGGGTGGGTAACAGAGTTAGGTAGTTTATTTCCAATCTTGGGTGGGATTGCTTTTTCTATCTTGACATGCCCACTTATGCTGAACTGTGTTTAGAGTTTCATACCTCTTTTTGGTTAGATCAGGAGAGATTGTATGCTAATGGTAGAGCTTTTCCTGATCTGAGTGCTACTGATGTTGTGCACTTTCGTTTGCTTGATAAATGGTGTCACTTTTCGATTGATGATTTTAACCTTTTGCTTAGTTTTGTGACTGAGGATGGCCTCAAGTCTGATGAGTATGTGAATGCCCTAACTGATTATCCCCCAGATTGGGATAAGGCAGTGGCCTATGGAGAATTGATTGGTGATTATGCTGCTAAGTTAAATAAAAATTCAAAGGCTCACCAGATCCGAGATCCTACTTTGAGGATTCTCCAAAGGATCCTTTCAATCAATCTCTCGGCCAAGACTACAGCCTCAGGTAATATTTCAAAACTTGAGACATTTTTGCTTTGGTGCATGCTGCATGAGAAAAGAGTCAATCTTGGCTATTGGATTACTAGGCAGATAAAAGCATATGATTCTCTTCCTAGAATGATTTTAGGAACTCTGATTTCCCATATGACCACTACTGCTAGGGGTATAGATTTATCTTCTTTAAATTTATATAAATCCTGTGCCATTAAGATCATGGATCTTAAGGCTTTTGACCAAATGGGCCATTTCCACGAGGAAAAAGGCTATCTCTGTTTTAATACAGGATTTACCCCAATAGCAGATCACCTCTTTGGGAAGAGGATCAACGGGAACTTCAAGGTTAAGCCAATTCAGATTGGCGGTGCAGCAGAAGAGCCCAATCTTGGGCAAGATGACCAGAGACCTGAGAAGACCAATAGTCTTGGCATTGATCCTAACCACCCTGGACTTCCAGAATGGGCCAATAGATTCCTGGAACTTGTGCAGATCCAGCTCCAAGCTTTCACGACAAATCAGAAGCTGTTTCATGACTTTCAAGACTCCTCTCAAAAACAAATGCAGCAGATTGTGGATCAGCAGCAATCTTTGTTTGCGAGCATTGAATTGGCATAGAAGGAACGGCTGGACAAGTTCATGGAGCAGCAGGACGCCAAGTACAAGTTCATCCAAGCACATATGGAAGGATCTTTCACTTATATCAAGGCCATAGACAGAGTTGTTGCGCACATTCGCAACAAAGTGAATGACCACTTCAGCACCACGATTGACTCCAGTGACGCCTCAGATGAAGAAGATGAACCAGCACCTTCTGTGCAAGACCCGAAGCAACCACCTCCACCTTCCACATCTCAGTGAATACCCCCAGGTCGTGTCTTTCTTTCCTTCTTTTTCAAATTTTTTGTCTTTTTTCTCTCATTTACACATTGAGGACAATGTGTTCTCTAAGTGTGGTGAGGGGTGTTTTTAGGATATTTGTCTGTATATACATGTTCTGATGTATTTTTGTGTGATTTCTTTGATCGCATGAAATTTTTTGTGAATCTAGGCTAAGTTAGTTAGCCTAGATCGTCTGAAACAGAGTCCGATGCATGATTTTTCTTTGTCAATATGTGTGTTTTTAGGAATGTGTGTTCTCTGTTTTGTTTGTGTGTCAGCGAAATATCTGGACTATGCCTAAGGCCTGTTTTCTTGAGTATCTTAGCCTTGACCTTTAGCAACCTTCACCTTGTGACCCCATAACATATGAGTAAGGCATGTTCAATGCCTAAAACAGCCTTATTATACATGACCATAGGGTCTAGCATTGTGTAACAGACTTGACACATAGGCAAGCTTCCACCAAATATACTTAATATCCCCTTAAGGAAAACTACTAAGTGGATAACGGAGTTTGATGCCTTGTAATTATGCTGAACTGCTCTAATATAGAGAACTACTTTTATGCCCAGTAAATTGCATGCTCTAAAAAAAAATTAAAAAAAAATTAAAAAAAAAGAAAGAAAGATGAATAAAATGTCTTGATATTTCTGCCTCACTAAGTAGAAATAATCAAGAAACTTCAGCTAGAGCAATGAAAAAAAAAGTGTATTTGTCTTGATATTTCTGCCTCACTAAGCATTAATAATCAAGAAACTTTTAGCAATGCTGGCATAGAAAAATAAAACTTCAGGCAAGGTAATTGAATGATGATGTTAAGCAGTTGAATTAGGGGGAGAAAATCCAAGTCGGTGGATGTCTTGTCTTGTTGAGTGTGTTACGGAATGCAAAGATGTTATGGTTATGTGGAATTCGGATGTTTGGGGTGTTGAATAGACCGTGTTTATAAGGGTTGGGATCCATTGAGAAGTATGCTGACTGTCATAGGCTAAAGATATTAAAGGAAATGGGCTAAGGGTAGTCTGTCCAGAAATTTTGCCACTGTTTTGAGTCTGTCTGTTTTGAGTCTTTCTTTTTGTCTTAGTTAAGAGTCTAGTATGCTTGGGGGCAAGCATTGTTTAAGTGTGGTGAGGTTTGATTGACGCTTTATTTCATGTATTTTTACCACTTCAAAACTCATTGTTTGTGGCAGAAACAATCCTTTTTACGTCAATTTGGTTTCTTTTGGAGGAATCTTGGGCAAGATTGGTTTTGGAAGAAACTGGTGCTGGAGTTAAAGATTGGCAGTCTTAGCCGCATGTCTTAGCTAAGACTATAGGGTAGAGGCGTGCTGAACATGGACTCGTAGGAAGCGGAATCAGATCAGAGAGCCAACTGGCTGTTACATCCATTTGAAGAAATCTTGGATGTAATCCTATTTGAACAAAAACACTTTGTTATTATCCTTTGATTATTATGACTTTGGGATTTAAACAATTGGGATTTTTATCCCTATCTTTTAGTTAATTTGAAGAAGGAGTTTGGAAAGGAACGTGATTGGTGGGGACTCTAACCTTGTTAAAAGGTTAGGGAAGGCTGTCAATTACGGGATCTCCCATCTTCTTTTCTTCTGGTTCTTGTAAACATTCGCTCTGTGAATTCATTTTTGAATATCATATATTTTAATTCTATTTGATGTTCATCAATTATTTCTTTCTTTCTTTAATTAATACGTTTAGTAGCTAAACACCTAATTCTTGGTAAGGGCTGAGTGAGCATACTTGTGATTCGTGAGACCGAATCGTTCTTAATTATCCTCTCGTTTGTATTCAATTCAAGTTCTGTTTTAACAAACCGGTTCCCGTCTAGGCTAAGACTTGATCGATCTTAGGCAAGACGATGAATTTACAGCCAGTCACTAAGGGGACGAGCGAAACCGAAGAGACGAAGTAGGTAGCTAACTTCTCGGGGGTTAGTGAACTTGAATCGATATAGGCCTAACCAGATTGACAACCTAGGGCTCCGAGTTGGGAGTAGCTTGGCCTAGACTCTGTCTTTCCCTACGCCATTGAGAAAACGCATGTGCCTCATGCCAGCAGCCAATTGGATAAACCCTTTAGCCAGCAAGGTGTCCACTGGCCAGGATCACTAGGAAAAGGGGTACCCTCCAAGTGATTTGAATAGGAGGAAAGTAGGATTGGAAAGGGGTTCCTCCCAATCTATAGCAGAGTTACAAAGGGGAAGGAGAAAATCTAAAGTTAATGATCAATTAAACAAGTAAAGTGCTCACGAATTCGCCCTTGCCAGGAATTTACCTCACGAAAGTTCCAACCAATCTCAGCCAGCAATCTTAGCTAAGATTCACTTCTGCCTAAGATTGGTTCCTTTATTTTATTTTTGCTTGTCCTATTTTACGCTTTGTTTATCTTAATTATAGGAACAAAAGCCCTCAACTCCAGTGACGAGGAAGTTGAGTCAAGACTATAATACACCACCAAGATCTCTGTGGACGAACCTCTTATCGCAATCTACGAGTCCCTTGTGGACGAGTGATAAGTTGTATTCATACCCCATTTTCTATATCTTTTTACAGCTAAATTTGATGTCCTCGACACGCAATCAGAGGCCCTCATTGACACAGGTGCCACTGATAGCTTCCTGTCGGACTCATTTGTAAGAAAACTTGGAGTGGCGGTTGTCCCAGATGGGGGAAAACTGAAGGCTGTGAATTCAGAGGCAAGGGAAACAGAGGGAAGTGCGAAAAATGTTGACATACAGATGAGCTCTTGGAAAGGTAAATCAGACTTTGTAGTGGCCGTTATCGACGATTTTGATGTGGTCCTAGGCTTGGACTTCCTTGTTTTGGCTAAAGTTGTTCCTGTCCCATCAGCTAGTTGCCTTTTATTGATGGGTGAAGAACCTGTGGTAATCCCAGTGACGATAAGCCCTACGAGAGAGAAAAGACTACTCTCGGCTATGCAGCTTAAACGCGGCCTAAAGAGAAAAGAGGCAACCTTCTTAGCTATGGCCACCTGGAGTGATGATAGTGTATTGGCGGAATGCCCACCTATAGTCAGTCAGCTGTTGGTTGAATACACAGATGTGATGCCTGACCGGTTGCCCAAGAGCTTGCCTCCGCGTAGAAATATTGATCATGAGATTGAATTAATCCCCGGCGCCAAAGCCCCTGCTAAGGCGGCCTACCGTATGGCCCCTCCTGAGTTAGCCGAGTTACAGAAACAATTGGCTGAATTATTGGATGCTGGGTTTATTAGGCCAGCAAAGGCCCCATTTGGAGCTCCGGTGCTTTTCCAAAAGAAACACGATAGAAGTCTTCGCATGTGTGTCGATTATCGAGCGTTGAATAAGGTGCCGGTCAAGAATCGGTATCCGCTTCCTTTGATAGCCGATTTGTTTGATCAATTAAGCGGGGCGAAGTTCTTCACGAAGTTAGACTTGAGATCGGGGTATTATCAAGTTAGAATAGCTGAAGGGGATGAAGCTAAGACAACTTGTGTTACGAGATATGGTTCCTTTGAATTTTTAGTAATGCCCTTCGGGTTGACCAACGCCCCTGCCACCTTCTGCACTCTAATGAATCAGGTTTTTCGAGAATACCTTGATAAGTTTGTGGTTGTGTATATTGATGACATTGTGATTTATTCAACCACTTTGGAGGAGCATTTGGAACACCTGAGACTTGTGTTAGACAAACTCAAAGCGAACCAACTTTATGTAAAAAGGGAGAAATGTGCCTTTGCCCAAACCAGGATTAAGTTCTTGGGCCATGTTGTCGAACGTGGTAAGATTCGCATGGATATGAGTAAAGTACAAGCGATTCAAGAATGGCAACCTCCGAATGGGCTGACAGAACTGCATTCATTCTTGGGTTTAGCTAACTATTATCGACGGTTTATTGAGAGATATGCTAGAAGGATTAGCCCTCTTACGAACTTGCTGAAAAGGGGAGTGATTTGGTTGTGGTCTATGGAGTGTGAAGATGCATTCAGAAATATCAAACAAGCTATGATGGAAGATCCTGTATTGGCACTCCCAAACCCGACACAACCTTATGAAGTTCAAACTGACGCGTCCGACTTTGCACTAGGTGGGGTGCTCCTCCAAAACCAACACCCTATAGCTTTTGAGAGTAGGAAGCTGAATGATGCGGAAAGGAGATACACGGTGCAAGAAAAGGAGCTTCTAGCCATTATTTATTGTGTCACCAAATGGCGTCATTACCTATTGGGTTTTAAATTCACAGTGAAGACAGATAATATGACGGCTAGTCATTTTCTCACCCAACCGAAGCTGACTGCTAAGCAGGCTAGATGGCAGGAGATTTTAGCAGAGTTCGATGTGAACTTTGAACACAAAGCTGGAAAGTTCAACCAAGTGGCGGATGCTTTAAGTCGAAGAAGTGACTTGGTTTCAATGAGCATGATGGCTCAAGCTAGCGTAAGCAAAATCAGTACCCCGCTGAGAGGGGAAATTAGAGAGCAGATGAAGTCTGATTCAATTGCACATGCGCTATTAACACTCGTGAAAGAAGGTAAAACTCAAAGGTTTTGGGTGGAGGATGACTTGCTAATGACGAAGGGACAGTTAGTTTATATGCCAAAAGGAGGGGATTTAAGGAGGAAATTACTTCGCGAATGTCACGATACCTTATGGGCAGGACACTACGGTTGGCGTAGAACCTTGGCGCTCATCAGACAGGCATACTTTTGGCCAGCAATGAGAGATGATGTTCGTATGTTTACGAAGACTTGCTTGATTTGTCAACAGGATAAAGTAGATAGACAGAAGTCTGCAGGTCTACTTGACCCATTGCCAGTTCCCAACCGGCCGTGGGAGAGTGTATCTATGGACTTCATTACTTGCCTTCCAAAAGTGGGGAATTTTTGTGGTAGTAGATCGATTCTCGAAGTATGCGACATTTGCTCCGGTGTCCAAAAGTTGTACTGCGGAAGAAACGACACGATTGTTCTTTAAAAATATTGTGAAGTATTGGGGCATCCCGGAAAGCATTATTAGTGATAGAGAACCTCGATTCACTGGCACTTTTTGGAAGGAACTATTCAGCTTACTTGTCTCTAGGCTGAATATGTCTTCAGGATTCCATCCTCAGACCGATGGGCAAACTGAGAGAATGAATGCTATTCTAGAAGAGTATCTAAGGCATTTTGTTCATGCTAATCAGAAGAACTAGATCGAACTCCTTGATGTGGCACAATTCTGCTTTAATTCCTTGAAAAGTTCTGCGACTAACAAGAGCCCTTTTGAACTAGTTACAGGCCAACAACCGTTATTTCCGCACACGGTGAATGAGTATCGGGGGAAGAGTCCTAGTGCCTTTAACTTTGCTAAGGAATGGAAGCAGAACGCTGAAATAGCCAAAGCCTTGTTGGAGAAAGCTTCTTGTCGAATGAAACAATGGGCGGATAAAGGGAGGAGGGCCCTTGAATTTCAAGCTGGCGATAAAGTAATGGTGAGACTTATGTCAGAACAGATTCGAGTGCTCCAACGACAGGATTGCCGCCTTCTCCGACGATATGAGGGCCCTATGACGATTGTTGAGAAAATAGGCAGAGTCTCATATCGTGTTGACCCACCAGATTAGATGAAGTGCCACCCGGTGTTTCACGTTAGCCACTTAAAACCGTTTCACGCGGATGAGGAGGATGCAAGTAGAAATCAGCCAGTTAGAGCTGAAGTCCGTTTCAAGGTGCAGCCTCAACCAGTAAAGGTAGTAGAAGCTGTCCTTGCCGAACGCACTGCGAAAATCAGGAGGCAAATTCAAAATGTGAAAAGACAGATCCAACAACGACAATTCCTCGTCAAGTGGAAAGACTTAGGAGATGAAGAAATCAGCAGGGAAAACGCAGAGGACTTGGCAGATGCACAAGAATTGATTAAGGAATTCCTCGAAGATAGGTCGACGAGGGCGTCGACGAACTGAGTGGGGGAGAGTGTTAAGGTCTAAGCTCGTCCAGGGCATGTTCACGTCCATGGCCGCTTAACCTTAACGAGAGCTTACGGGTAATCTTTGTAATCGGGTTGGGGGAGTGAGTAATCAGTCCCTTTATGTCGTGGACTCGGTTATTCATTGGAAGGGTGTTTGAGTCGGCCTTTGTGCGGCCCCCCCCCCTTGTCTGCGACCTTTTTGGCCCTTGTTTGTAATATCATGCTTATTCAATGAAGTGATGTCTTTCATGATTGTATGCCCTATTGCCTATGTGTTTGCTCGATGTTATGCCTATGATAAACTATAATGGCCCTATTATGTTTCTAACCTTATGTTCCCTGGTGATGCAGGTCTATGGTGTGTGTGAAAGGCCGATTCCGTAGAGAGAGTGCGTGAACGCCGCACGAACTTAATCCCTTTAGCTTCCAAAGGATTAGTCCGTGACACTTACGTTTATTAACTCCACTTTTTTTATTATTTATCTTCAAAAGTGAGATCGTTGACTGTAGTCCACAAGTTAGATTTTTTCACTTGAAAATCCATTATCCCTTGAAAATCATTTTCTATCTTATTTTCTAAAAAACACAATCCATTTTTTAATTAAACTTAAAAAACCACTTCACTTCCCTCCGTTAATTTAACCCAGTAAACAAAAAAAATGCTTGAGAAATTTCATGTTTGTATTATTTTTAATTTAGTTCTAATCTTTCACTAATTCAACTGCAAAATCACCTAAAATGAAACAGTATTAGAATAATACTCTTGTTTTACAAATTTCTGCTAACAAAATTCAAATTCAACAACAAAAATTATCTAATAAACAGAAAAAAATAGGTTTATGGATCCAGACCGGAATCACAGACTCAATGTAAAACCTGAAAAAGCGGAAAGCAGAACTGAAATCGAAGAACCGGTACCAGCAATGGAGATGGAGACGATGAAACCGGCGGCGATGACGACTGTCGTCGGTGGTGGCCAGGAGCGTTGAAACGACGATTCGTTCTGAATTCTGCAGGATAAGACGTGTCGTCTAGTGGTAGCAACTCATTCCAGCACGATGTCGTGTACGTCGATGAAGAAGAAAATGACGACCCACTATTACAGTTTTGGACTAACGACGGTCGTTCAAACATCGTGTGAGTTGTCGTTGGCAAGGGTGCCTTCGTCGACGACTGCGAGATGCGAGGCCGGAGTAGGTGGAATTATCATGAAATATGACAGATATATTATTTTAAACGCAGAATAGCAAAAAGTATTAGTCTTATTAAAGAAAATCATTAACATCTACTTATATAATTTGATAATTAGATTATTAATTATGAAATTAGTTTAATACTTTAATGCTAATTATTTCCTTTTATTATAATTTCACAAAGACTACTATAAAATTTAGTAATCTTGCAATTAATTAATTAATTAAATAAATGGTTACCAATTATTTAAAGAAACTTATATTATTATGCTACATATAATTCATGGAAAATAAATAAATGTAAATCTTTTTTCGTGTTTAAGAAGTATAAAAAAATGTATAGCCCTTATAAATACAAGTCATTGCAACCAAATAAAATGTAAATTCAAAAAAAAAAAGAAGAAGACAAAATTCACTGATATAAAGAATGAAGGGAGGAGGGATGTAGGCAAAGTATAAGTACACAAAACAATTAATCTTTGCTTTTTACAGAATAAAAACATTGATTCTATAAATTTAAAAATTTATTAAATTAATGTATTAATGGTTAGAAAAAATGAATAAATATGTTGGTTTTGTGCTCTCTCAGCTAAGGAAACGAAAATGTTGAAAAAGACACGGAGGAGATGGAGAGTGAGTGTGAAATAATATTTTATTGGGTAAGTTTAATAAATTTGTGTTTTTTCGAAAATAATATGGAAATAAAAATTGAAAGGATAATAGATTTTTAAGTCAGAAAATTTGACTCGTGGGACCCAGTGATAGTCTCACTATAAATAAATAAATAAAAAAAGTTAACGGATGTTTGTCTCCGTTAGTCGAGTTTTTTACGGTAGAGATCTGGTGTGCCTAACGGACATAACGGAAGACACCTAATTGAACCAAAATCGACTTTGAAGATCAACTAAAATGAAAATAATAACTGCAGGGACCCCAGGTGCTTTTTCCGGTATAAGAGATTTCTCTAACCCCTTACCATTAGAGCGCTTTAGTCACGAAGTAAGTTATATTTTTAATTATAATATATTTTTAATTTTTAATTTTTAAATATTTTTTATATAAAAAGATTAAGCCTTGACCTTGGGGTGGTGGAGCTGTTAATTGAGTCATTAAAATTAAAATTCCAACGCATGTGACCAATTATGGCTCTATATACACTTTCTCTTCCCCCATTTGGATGACACTTTTTGTCCAAAAAGTAAGAAACTAACCTCGACTACATAGGGTAGGGTTTTAAAAGGTTGGCTTTTTTATTATTATTTTTTCCATACATATTCAAACCTAAAAATACAAATTAAGAGTAAATAAATATTTATTACTCGATGATACTCCCTCCGGTACATTTTATATGACGTTTTAGCATTTGCTTTTACTGTTTCGGAACGTATCTTAAGACGGCCGGAACAATCACTATTTGAGACAATTTTGCCCCGAATTTTTTCTCGGAAGTACGTTAAGGATTAACGTACATTCAAAAAAAAGTACGGAATTTTTTGGGGTCAAATAGTGCTTCATCCAGCCTCCTCGATATGCGTTCCCTACTGAATATTGGGATGCGAGGAAGTCATATAATTCGTGCCGGAGGGAGTATTTAATATGGTATGACTATGTATATACTTTGTTATATCGTAACATCAATTTTTATCATGATTTTTTATATATATTGTTGTTGAGAAAACAAACAAAAAGCTGAGGTTGCACTCCAATCAAATTGTCACACGATTAGAGTTCATTTTGAATTTAACAATTGTACATTTCGATTGTTGGAGACATGGAAACCTATCTCACTACCGCAACATCACAACAATCATCCAACCCAAGTACATGTTTCATATATTTAATATTCTCAAATTAATTGAATTCTTTAATTTGTTTAATTAAGTAAGCCCTATCATACTTGCTATATTTATTTTTTTCTTTTAATAAGTAGAGTTTAGATTCGAATTTAGATTTAAGTTCTTATTGATACTTTTATTATCAGTAAGACCACTTATTTATCAAATTTTATATTTTTCTATAATTTATCATTTTTTAAAAAACAATTTAACCACTAAATATGTTAAAGTTTTAACTTTTAGAAAATATAGATTTGCTTTAAAAGTGTACGGGAAGGTTTTAAAAATTATAATATGTAGCTTGCTTTATAGTTCTTTTTCTTACGATTTAATTCATTTATAGTTAATATATTATTCATATACTATACAAACTAACAAGTTAATTAATTTTTTATTGTAATTTAATTAAAAATTAATGTACTTAAATGTTGTACATGACTTAAAACAATATATATTTTCTATTTTTTTAAAATCTTTAATATTTATCTTTGTATTTAACAAAAGATAAATATAGTTAATTAATTATATTATTATTTTTTAAGAACTACCACTCATTAATTGCTAATTAAATATAATAATTAAGCTGTACTATTTCCAGCACCTATGATCTTTAGTATAATGTACTTAGCTTACCAGTTATCAGAATTTTTATGATGTGAAATTAATTTGATCAAAATATTTATGATACATTTTCAATTATCATAATTATGTTATTATCTTATTAATTCTTAAAAAAGATAAAATACATCTCGAAATAACCTAATATCACACCATTAACAACCAAATAAGTAAATAAAGTTGTATTTCAATTTATTAGTGCCTACTGTTTTTATGACGTTAATAATGAGTGATCCCGGTATTATAATGAAAATTAATCTTAATAAGCAAAAAAAAACTTTAGTTTTATTTTGGTTAATATTGGCCTAATTTGATGGTTTGAACAAGTGTAAAGATTCATTTGAGCCAATGAAAATGTGAGGGTTTATATTGACAATTAAATACTAATTTTTTTAAAGAACAACTTAACTAAATGGTATTCTCGTAATTAAGCAATACTATGAACCCCTTTCTCACAGCACACCAACATCCCCTTTCGTAAACAAAAACAAAACAAATTCAGGTTCAATTACAGATTGAAAAGCAAAAACCTCAAAATCGGAAATTAACCGTAGCGCCATGGTTGAAACAATGCTGCCGCCGGCTGCCGCAGCCGCAGGGAGGTTAACTCTGGGAGCGGGAAATCAACCAGTTTCTGCGTCGTACGTTAACTCGTTTAGAGTGACGACAGTGGCGGAGAGACTGGCGTTTCATATGCGACAGGGTTACCAAAGTGATTGTAATGAGTTCTTCAACCTCTGCCTCTCCCTCGCCAGGTACACTCAATACATTCCAAATAAGTACATTTGTACGCACGTATACGAACTTTCTTTTGGTTCCTTTCTATTTTACCCTTTTTTTTTCCTTGAAATTACAGGGGCATAGATTTTGCTGTTGCCAACAATGAGAGGCTACAAATAGCTAATGATTTACCACCCATATTGAAACAGGTGCTGGTAGTTATAAGCTTTGTATGCAAATAGGATCTTTTTTGTATGTTACACAAAACTAAGCTAACTTAATATTGTTTTTGGAAATTGAGTTAGTTTGATGTAGGAGTTTTTCTTTCCTAATCTGGGTAGGAATTCGATGTTGTGGTTTATCTAGTTCAAAAAGTAAAAATCATCTGCTGTTTGTCTCAACCAGGAAGTGTAGGCTGGTAGCTCTGGGTATAATTGCAAATAAAATGTTTTCAAGTATTGGAGCCAATTTGTGATAAAAGAGAGCTGAAGAACATAGCTCATATGATAGAAGAAATGATTTGTACATCAATTACGTTGAAACGTTCTCTCTTTTTTTAATGATAATTATAAAGGTAAAAGTATTTAATTATGAATTTTTTTATATATCTTAAACCATGTAGGTGTGCCAGCGGAAAAATGATCTTATTTTACAAGCAGCTGCCATGGTTCTTATGATTTCCGTTAAGGTACATTTTGTACGTATGGGCCTGGTTAAGATTTGCTTGTGTTGTTGTTGTGTTATCAATTTCTGATGTTTAATTTCACTGAGGTATGCTCGCACACATGTACTTGTGTGTTCTATTGTGTGGTGATTAGTGGAATAAATAAAAATTATTTCTGAAATCTATTTCTTTGATGAATATAGGATAAGGGTGCCCATCTAGGTAATGAACTTTGCCATCTAAAATTTACTAGGTATTCCCTTGTTTTGAATTTCCAAATGTCTTAGTCTTGTCATAGCACCCTTGGCTGACAAGGGAAATCTAGAATGAAATTGGAAGATTAGATATTAGAGTTTCTGGCCATGTTGATGGATGAGATGAGGATTCTTACAGTGAAGTTTATAGTCTGCATGTTGTTTTCCGTGAATATGATGTACAATGGAGATATGTCATTCATGCTGCTGAATCTCTTGGATGGTATTTATTTTCAGTCCTGTTGCATTTTCTTACTTCTGCTTTTGAATCCTAATGTTTGGACTGGTGTTTACTATTTCTTGCCTTCAGCTTTCATGTTGACTTTCTTTTCTCATGGTAGAATGCTTGTAAGATTGGATGGTTCAAGGAGAAGGACACTCAAGAACTATTTGCTCTTGCTGATGAGGTTTACTAATTGTTTTCATGTAGAGATATTTTACAACCTATGAAATGCATATCCTGTAGGTGTTTCTTAATATATACTTCTTCATGTTTATAAGGTGGGAAGCAGCTTTTGCAATCCAGGAGATATCACTACACTTACAAGTGATTATTTTTCCAGTATCTCAACAATCATGTCAAGGTTTGGTCTTGTTTTGTGCTTTTCTTGATGTTTAATGGCAATCAAATGTCAAGTTTCCCAATTTCAAGTATCCTTTTGGTGTCTAGATAATGGTTTTGGACTTGTAGCTGAATATGTACCGAGTCTTTATCTTGTTGCTTGCAGGTTCTATCCGCTAATGAAGATGGGAAATATACTTGCTTCTCTAGTTGTTAAGGTGGCTTCTTCTTCCTCTCTTGTATAAGTGTGTGCGTATGTTGATCGACAGATGCTTCATTTGACAATTTGTTTCTTTGTAGCCTGGTTATGGGACATATGTCCTTGATTTTCACATTTCCAAGAATACGAAGTCTACTACACAGGATAGAATTGTGAGTGCGTCTTTCTTCTGTTTCAAATTAACGATTGCAATGAGATGCAGTAAGACATGAAAAAGTCACTTATAACTGTGGGATATTGTGCTCACACTGATCATTAACCATTGTGGTTAGACCTCCCACTGATTTTCTCTTGTTTTGTTTCTTTTGGCCCACAGCGGTTGTTTGTAGCACAGGCAGATAATATTGAGACATCTTCATGCATTATAGGTCCACAACAAGTGAAGTATGTCTCATTTTGGTTTTGTCTGTCTGCTGTTATACTATATTTTATTAGTGATCACCCATCCTCTTAATCATTGTAGTTTTCTCTTAAATGGCAAAGGAGTAGAGAAAAGAACAGCTGTTCTAATGGTTAGTTTAATCCCAGCTCTTTTTTCTGGATTCTTGGAATCTGTTGGTTGTATTTAATGCTAGGGTCTTGCTGATATCTCATCTATGCGTATAGGACACTGGACCACAGACACCTACTAACGTCACTGCAATGCTTAAATACGGAACAAATCTCCTTCAAGCAGTTGGCCAGTTCAATGGTACCCTCATGCAGAAGCCAATCCCCTCATATCTATCATATTGTATTGTGGGATTTTTGACTGACTCCGTTAAATTTTTGAAGGTAATTATATCATAGCTGTTGCCTTTATGAGTATTACTACATTAAAAGATGCTCCTTCCCTGCCAGATTATGTCCAGCCTTCTGCTGCTGCCCTAGATCCAGGTATGCTTATAAGGGGAGTGGTAAACTAAAATTCGCGAAGGTTTTGTACGGATAATGTTTATTGATTGAACTACGAGAATCTCTTCTTATTTTGGTTACTAATTAATTGACTATTCAGCTTGCCTTGATATTTATAAGCTCCTTTTTGGTTTCATTTTGGTGTCGTAGATTCTGACTTAATTGAGGGAGCATCACGGATCTCTCTGAATTGCCCCATTAGGTATTCCATGGTACTTATGTCTTATGATCTTTATGCTGTTTAACTTTCTGTAGTGGTTCCTTGAATTTTACAAGTATGGAGTTGATATGCTTGTATTGTCTGCACATGGAAACTTCCCCTCTAAATTGAAACTATGGGAAAAGTACTTGTGTGTGATTTAGCCTTTGTCACTACTTTGATATGTAGATGTCAGTTTTAGTAGTATTCCTGACATTATGATTGACAGATCAGATACATCTCTTTGGAGGCATTTCATGCATGCTTCTACAGAACAAAAATTAAGTGTTTTTTATTGACTGGTTGTCTTTCTCATACAGTTATTCTCGTATCAGAATCCCTGTCAAAGGACATTCTTGTAAACATCATCAGGTGAGTCTGTTGTCATCAGATGTCTACTAGAAAGTGTAAGATGTTGACCAGTGAATCTCTGGCTATATTTACTTGTGCTACTCAGTTCTTTTGTGTTTCTTCTTTCTCTTGACATTTCCTTTGGATTGTCTTCAGCTGTACATGTTCATACTTGTGATCATTATGCTATCATCTTGAATAAATTCTGTTGTTCACTGAGAACTTAAGGTTCAGTCTTGCATAATTATTTGGTGTCACGTAACCAATCTGTATCAAGTAACTAAATTTTTTTATTTTTTATTTTGCTTCCAATTGATTTTAAAATCCTAAGATTTGGTGAATAAAGGTTCACTCTGCGTAACAATGGTTAATAATAGACTGATGTATCAATTGGCTGAAAATGTATTGCTCATTTACTTGTAAGCTCCATACAGTGATGCTGTTTGTAGATCTTTGTTGAACCAGCTTGTTCTTTGGATCATCATTTAAAAGTTCTCCTTCTCCCTTATTGACTTTGATTTTGGTTTGTTTTAGTGTTTTGATTTCAGCAACTTTGTTGATATAAATACTAGAAGACCATCTTGGCGCTGCCCACACTGTAATCAGCATATCTGCTATACTGATATTCGAGTTGATCAGAGCATGGTTAAGGCAAGTAATTGTGCATTGTATTTTTTCATATCAATCTTTGTTTCATGCTATGAGACACTTATTATTTGTTTGTTTTTGGTTTGTCTTTCAGGTTCTGAGAGATGTAGGGAAAAGTGTCACTGATGTGCTCATCTCTGTTGATGGATCTTGGAGAGCTGTCTTGGAAGATGATGAAAATGAACAGAAGAAGCTTGAAAAATCTCTCGATACCCGGAAAGAGATGTTAGAGCAGCAAGAATCTGCCACTTCGTCAGGTGTTGTGCCCATGGTTCTTGATCTTACAGAAGCTGATGATCTGATGGATACTGTGGATATCACTGATATTGAGGATACAAAACCCTTTCCACCTCAAATAGCTGATGATATTTGGTCTAGTGTCTTTAATAGTGGTTCTTTGGTCGATATTGGGTTGGATGTTCAAATGGATAGTGGAAACTCTGAGCTCAATCCTGCCAATACTACAGCATCTCCTGTACTAACTGATGCCGTTTCTCCTGCCCTTAATCTAGCTGTTGATTGTGGGACTAATCTTGCATCTGCTACCCAACTTCCAAATGCCAATGATTATGGGAGGTTGCTGCAATTGCATAGATATCTAGGCAATATACATAGAAATCCAGTTGCAGTTCAGTCCCTTCCAGCTGTCTCTCAAAGTTCTGTTCCTCAGCAAAGATCAAGAGCTATTTCAAATACTGCTGTTCCACAAGGGTACTCATCAGGGGCATCAGCTGCGCTTGGGCTAAACCTGGTTAGTCTCTCACTGGTGTTGCAATTAATCAAATAGATTGATTAGTGGAATTTGGTCTCTAGTTCTCTTTATTTCATAGTTTGGAAACTGTCATTGTTCTTTTGTAGTATCCCTGGGCTTACTGTTTCATAAATCAATTGTTTGTTCTCATTTCAATTCTCATGAATTGTGACACTGATTGAGTTCTCTCACAGAGTTGGAATCATCAGGATTGTTCATTTGTTCCGGGCCAATCAACCCAACAGCATGCTTCCGGCCTTTCATCTTCAAATCATTCCCAAGTTGCTTATACACCTTCGGGGCTTAGAGCTGATTCTCATAATTTACACCAGCAGCAAACTTTTAGGGTGCCCCACCCTATGACTCAATCTCCAAGCGTTTCCCAATCACCTTCACCTCTACCACAAACTCTGCCCCAACAAGGGGTTGCACATTTTGGGGTTGGCAACACTCCAGGTACTTCGAGTAGTCAACAAGGCAGATATATGAATATTGCGCAGCGTGCAGTTCCGATTGGAAGACAGCTACCTTCGGTACCTGGTCAGATTCAAACATCCTGGCCCGGGGCCTCAAACGTAGTAAATCCTAATGGGATTAGAATACCAGCAGTGGACTCTAGAAGGAACATTGGAGGAGCGGTGCAAGCAACTTCTGTCACTGACGCTCCATTGGATTTGTCATCAGAACAGAACTGGCGACCGACAGGCAGGATGCGTGGTAGTCTGCAAGGTCAGGCCTATTATGATGCGTTAAGAGAGTTGATGGCTCAGCCTAACCAACAAGCTCCGGTTCCAAGACCAACCAATTTGGCTTCCCCAGCTACTGGCCCAGTTGACCTGCAGGCTATACTTTCTAACATGAGGAATGCTCCTGCCCCTCCGGTTCAAAATACTCATGGGACTCAGCCTGCGAGTTTTGGTGGAAACAATGGCACTTTTCCATAGTTCACTCTGCTGATGCAATTTGTGAAACTTAGGATGGGAGATGGGCCGTCTGGTGGTGCAGTCATACTTAGAGCGCAACCATTTTTGTAAAAAGTTACCACTAAGTTATTGAGGTAGTTTACGTTACATTTACAAGGTGGGCTTAACCCATGTCAATGATGTCATATATTAGGATACTGATGTAAATATGAATATGAAGAAGGATCCTTAAATTTAAAAGGTCAGTCTTACTAGCTACTGCTCAATGTGATGGATATTTGAAGGTTGGTCTGAAATTTAAGTTAGCGTGTGCGACTGTGGACAAGTTGATCCGGAGCGGGTTCTGGTGGTATCTTTTCTTTTTTAATTTCAATTTTGATTCATTTATTTAACTAAAATTACGATTTTTTTTACTTAAATTCAGTATTTTTCTTTCTCTATAATGATTTATATCTATAAATTTATATATATATATGGTTAGCATTGTGTCCATTTTTATTGGACACAAATTACTCTTACTGTACTTTACATTAATTTTATTAAAATACATGAGAATAAATATGATAGTTCAAATTATTTTTCTATCCTTTTAATTACCACCATATTAATTAATTGATTTTATCTTTACTTCCTCTCTCATCCTCACTTTTTTTTTCTTTTTTTTTTAAGTAAACAAGGAGTGTCAATTGACCTGAATTTCATATCCTAATCAAAACCAGACCTAATTTAAATTCCAAATAGATAAAACTTGAGTAAACACAGTACTACCATCTTCAATCCTCCTCCTCTCTTTGTTAGACGCAATCACGCGAAGCCAATCCCTCACATTGTGTTCTTCAAGTACTTTTTGGTCAAATACTTAGACCACGAGCGCTCCTTTCTTCTTGCCCTTACCCAAAAAGCGGCAATGGAGGCGGTTGCCGACGAAATCGAAGACTGGGACGGTCAAAAATAGCATACAATAAATAAAATCATACTACTGTTCCTCTCAAAAATAAAAATCACACCAGTGGGATAAACTGAGGAGTACGGGTAAAGCTTTATTCAAGCTCTGATTATTTAAAAAAATGGAAAAAAGAAGAAAAAAGAAAAAGAAAAAGAAAAAGAAAGTGAGGAGATGGGATGAGAGAGAGGAAATAAAGATAAAATCAATTAATTAATGTGGTGGTAATTAAAAGGATAGAGAAATAATTTGAACTACTATATTTATCCTCGTGTATTTTAATAAAGTTAATGTAAAGTAAGGGTAATTTGTGTCCAATAAAAATGGACACAATGCTAATCTGCCCATGAAATGGACAGGTTAGCAAAACCCATATATATATATAAATATATATAGATACTCATTTATTTTCATATTAATTAACACTTATATACCAACTTTTAATTGAATTTACAATTAATGCATATTAAAGAAATAATTTTTTAAACTTTCCATATATTGATAAAATTAATTTACATTAAAGATCTAAAATCTCAAAACTTCCAAATATATGTTAATTTAATTGATTTACAATTAATATCTATGGTAGTATTTAACTTTAGTCCATATATTAATAACTTAGTATTTATTTATGATATAATCTGAATTTTTCTAAATATTTAATATACTTTATAGAAATAAAAAATTTAATATACACATAATTGAAAATCAAGAAATTAATTTAAAATATATCATAAACTTATCATTGTAGACTTCAAATTTAATTTATTAATGTTTTATAATCTGAAAATTAATAAACTTAATCAAAATTCAATGAAATTCCTTTTTCATCTATTTTTACCAAGTGAATACATTTAATAAAATATAAATTATTCATTATCTTATATTTATTTTTTTATTAATATTCTAAAATTTTATTTGATCTAAAACTTTTTGTATGAGTATTTTGATACTTTTTTTAGTAGAAGTATTTTGATATTTTTTATTTGCATGAATTATTTATGTATATACTAAATTGTATAAAATTAAAAACACTATATTACAGTCGCGGTTTTTCTGATTCATAATTTTTTAAAATTTCGATTTGACTACGGTTTGACCCCAATTGGATCTTAACCCCGGTCCGGTTTTTACAACCTTGTTTTATACGTTAAAACTAATACCAAAATTTTAAAATATAGGTTTCTTTATATTTTTACTTTTATATGCGTGTCTATTGAATATTTTTGTATTGATTAATATTTTAAAATATATTTTACGCAAATAGTTGTCATATATGTTCACATATAACTTTTCAAACAATAATTTTTATATACATTGAACAATAATTAACATATGGATTATCGAAAGCACCATTTTTATTCAGTAAAACAACAGATGCAATATTTTATACTATTTTCAGTTATTTTAGCGCATTAACTTTAACTAAACACTTCGCTAACTTCTTGCAAATGAGTGTTGGTGGGTAAGAGAAAAATGGTGTGGATTGAGTATATATGGGTAACATTTACATATTTTTACTATATGGAAAGTTAATATATGAAATTTGTTTCGAGGTTTTTGATGAAGTCATGTCAACAAGCTTCCATCTTAATACGTTACCATTTGTTTTCCCGTCTTTAATGTACTCATTTTTTTAAGAAAAAAACTATTAAATATGTACTTAATAAATGTCAGCTTTTATATTTTTAAAAGAAAATTACAGCTTTGTATTTATTAGTTTATTTAAAATGTTAATTAATAGAAGAAAAGTTTATTAACTTATTTTCGACAATTAATATCTTTTTTAATCTTTCCGATTGAATTCCCTCTCTTTTCTTCAATTAGCGGTTTCCTCCTCTCTTTTTCAGAAAACTAGAATCATGTAATTTACGGATAAAATTGATGTTTAGCATAGGCTATATAGTCAATTTTGTTTCTGTTTGATTATCTGCATTTTTCTCATCAATACATTATTAGAAGGATTCTAAGCATGCAATTGCCAACTTTTAATTGAAATTTTATTTTTATGTTTCTTAATTTGTTCCATATTTAGCTAAAATGTTAGTTCATTCATGATTTTTAAGGTTACAAACAATAAATTTCCTTAATTGAATGCATTCAGATATTTTACTAAGATTGAAATTTAATTAATCAAATATAGAAAAGTTTACAGTACTATTTATTTATTTCATTTGAAGAGTTGAAATATATTTATCTTTTAAAAATATATGCAAATTTGAGGAGAAACTTAATAAATATAGGAGAGTTCTTCATTTGAAAAATTAAAAACAAAAATAGTTTTTTTTAAATATTAAAAAATAAAAATAAAATGTAAATAAAACTTTAACTAAAACTTGTTTCCATTGTCTTAAATCCTACTATTTTTGTAACATTTTTTTTTGTCTAAACTTCATAAACCTTTATTTTGTTTAATATTTTATTTGAATTTTAAAACTATAATAAAGGTAAAACTTGCAACTTTTAAGAAACTAAAAAGTTTTTATTGCACGTTTTTATACAATAGAGGCAAAGTGAAACATTTTTTAAACCATTATGTTTTTTTACGTAGTTTCCCCATTGAATTATGTATAGTTGATTAGTCATTAATTTCTCATACTCTTACTGTCTAATTACTTGTAAATTGGGCAGTAAAACTATTGATTTCTATGGATTCTTCCTATTTTTGCAGAAATTACTTGGAGGCTGATAAAAAGGAGAACATCACCTGCGGAGCACAAAATCAAACATCCGGAACTGTCTTAGCTGCAGACTTGGCCAAGATAGTCGCGATAGAGACAGACTACAGCAGGAGATTTTGGGCAAAGCGCAAAGATGTGATAGAAAGCGGGATTTGAGGGATCTGCTGCATTGAAGATTATCAGCAAGAATCATTAACTAGATCTCCCTCTCAGAACCATATTTTGAATTTTCCAACAAACAATTTTTGGATTTGTATTTTTTTTCTTCCTTTATCCTTATCTTTTATTTTTGAAAGAGATAGAGTAGGAGTAGGAAGCAGTGAAGCTTATAAGCTGCTAGAAATCTTTCAAGAGGGAGACTTTTTTTTCTCTTTTCCAGACCCCGACTGTAAACGTTTCTGCTCTAAAAATTCCAGTTTTGAAATTTAAAGATTTAATTCCTTTCATGCAAGTAACAAAATCATTTTCCTCCATGAATATGTCCGGCTAAATACCCTTTCTTGGTAAGGGTTGGTGAGCCAAGTTTCTTATGCTTCGTGAGATCTAAATATTCTTAAGAACTTTTATCTCTGTAATTATTTATTTTCTGGTTTAACAAATCGCTTTCTTGTTAAAGTGTAGAATTGATCACTCTTAGATTTTAGCTGGGAAGTTGCAGTCAACCTAAAAGGGGACAAGAGAAACCGGATAGGCCAAGTGGGCAACTAGACCTTGAGATAGGCTAGAGAAAATAAATAATATAACTCAGGCCCGATTGACAACCCTCGAGGGCCTTAAGTGTGAGGTAAACTTGAGTTAGGCGCTGTCTTCCCCTACGCCATTGATGACGATTGTGCTACCTTTCAAGGTGCTATTTGGTTAGAATTTTCTAGTAGGGAGTACCCGCTAGGGAATTTGATAAAGGAGGGAAGTAGGAGTGTACAGGAGTCCTTGCATTCCATATCAACACTATAGAGATGAAGATGAACATCATTGAATCAGTGATCGAAGCATAAAAAACCCAGTTTTCAAAACACCCTTACCAGGAATTTCCATCCTCTGAATTTCCAACCCAGCTATTTTGTCTTGGCCAAGCCCCTGACCAAGCCCATTTTATTACTTAAATTGTTGTTCTTTTATTTTCAATTTCAGAATCAAACAAACCAACTTAGTGACGAGAAAGTCAACCCAAAAACTACACACTCGAGGAATCCCTGTGTACGATCCTCTTACCACCATCTGCAAGCCCTTTGTGGGTCGTGATAAGTTATAACTCATACTCATTTTACAATTATTTTTGACGCTCTTGATAGGCGATCAAATTTTAGCGCCATTGCCGGGGATTCTAACGGTGTTTGTAGTTTTTGTTTTTGTTTGTTTTTGTTTGTTGATTACCAGGTCCTCAAAAGCAGAATTAATCCCATACAATCCAGAGCTCACTAAGACTGAGACGCGGATGAGGAAGAAAGCAAAAAGGAAGATACAAGAAGTAACGAAATTAGAACCTTCTGGTTCACAGTCAAATTCTAACTCTGATAACGAGCTTGGCCAAGCCAGAGGCCAAGAAGAATAAATCCAGAATATGTCAGCCGAACCACAAGAGCAAACCTTGAGGGAGCTAAATAGAGGAGCTGAACAGGAAACCTACTCATGCATCCAACTTGCTCATGTACAACATGATTGGTCTATAAAGACCAACATAATATCCAACCTCAAGAAGTTCCACGGGCACTCAAATGAGAACCCTTATACTCATCTAAGGAACCTCCATCTGGAATGTGATACCTTGAAGTTGCCCAACGTTTCCATAGAGAGAGCCAAGTTGAAGGCATTCCCATGGTCCCTCGAGGACTCACCAAAAAATTGGTTCTTTAGTTTGCCTCACAACACGATTACAACATGGGCTGAGATGTCATCGGTCTTCCTCAATAAATACTGGAATGCCAGCAAAGTAGGGGCCGTGAGAAATTTTTGGTTGCTGTCTAGCAAAGGAGCAATGAGAGCCTTGGTGAGTATCACCAACGGTTCAAGGATTTGCAATACATATGCCTTACACACGGAATGACACCCCAAGCCCTTGTCCAGTATTTCTATGACGGTATGAACCAGAAGGATATGGACCGAGTGGATACCGCAGCTGGAGGAGCCTTAGAGGATCTCACACCTACTAGAGCCCAAATCTTGCTCCAAACAATGGCTGGCAACTGCCACAACAGTGCATCCGTCGAGAGAAATTCTATTCCTTCCAGTTTAAATTCAATTAATGTTGAACAAAAACTGTCTGAAATTACTAACTTACTTCAAAATCTCTCTGCAGGTGCACCAATGCCGACAACAACTCATGAGCAGGTGGCAATGATGTATGGGGTGTGTCAACAACAGGATCATCATACCCATAATTGCTACATGGTACACCAACTGGATGACCTAGCTCAAGTAAATGCGGCCTATGGATACAACCAGGGGCATAAATTTCCCCACGAGAGCAACAAGTACTTCTTGAGGAGCCACCCAAATCTAAGATGGCGGCAGGACCTACCACAACAGAATCAGGGTGCACCTCAGCAATTTCAGCAACCACAACAACCTCAACAATCTCCAATTAACTTCCAACACTTAGTGCCTCGACCCCCATAGAATCAAGTCCCTGTACCACAGTTGCCACCTGCACCTCAACCTTTGAAGCTCACTGGTGTGCCGATAGAGAAAACTCTCCAAAAATTCATGCAGGCAACACAGTCCAGCCTGCTAGAAATGCAGAAACAAATCACCTAGTTGACACATAAGCAGCCGGAGAACCAGGGCAGACTACCTTCAACCACGGTGGACAATCCGAAGCACAATGTTAGTGCTATAAACCTAAAGAGTGGGAGTGTACTGCCAGAGAGGGAGGGTGTGATACGATCCTAGTTACGTGGGATGCGTAACAAGTAATTCCCAATCTAGTTCTAGGCTTGGATTTCGGATGCGGAAGATAAACTCAACAAGTACGAGCTTAGACCTGAAGACAACCTGTGTCAACCAACCTAATCGATTTCAAGTGAGGTTCTTGATTCGATCCCTTGACCTATATTCAACCTGTGAATATCAACCTCGGGCGACGACTCAATGGAATGGACTTTCGGGTTTTACTTGCTATCCTGATCGAGTGTCCGAACTCAATGAGGGACAAGGTTCACGAAGAACAATTGAGAAAACTCTCTGAATTTTATTTGAAAAGATAACGTAAAAAATAATGATAAGGGTGGCTCATTTAAATAGGAGAAACCCTAAAATCCTTACAATAGGAATCCTTTCCTTAATAGAACTTCTAATTAATTAATTAAAATAAATCCAAACTAATTTAATTAATTAATAAAAATAGCCACTCAAATAATGAAAAGTCCGAAATTGCTTTTCTTGCGCAAAACTGGAATTTTCGGACGTCATCACGTCGAGAGGCGGTGTCATTATATCCTGGTGGATCTTGGCGGATGACGACCTACTGGAATGGGCGTCATCATGCCGCTAGTATAGCGTTATCATGCCGAGATGGACGTCATCATGCCGAGAGGGTGGCGTCATCACGTCGAGGGTCGCAGTGACCTTCTAGAATGGGAGTTATCACATTGTTGGCCGGATGTGATGACGTCGGCTGATTGCAGACGCCTTTGGAATGGGCGTCATCATGCCGAGAGAGGGCGTGATGACGCCAGGGCCAATCTGGGCCACGAGCAGCGTCATTAGTCGCGGACTCTTCTCGCGTAGAATAACTTTGTCGATGAGTGTCTCACACTGTAGCTCCTTGTAGATAAGCTGAGATAGTCTCACTTGCAACTCCTTGCTCCTCGCTCGAGTCATTGGTCCATTTGGTGGCAAAGGCACGCCTGGATTCGCATCATTCCCTCCCCTTTGAAAAGGATTCGCCCTCGAATCTGTACCAGCATCAGCCGCAACAGCATCATCAGCATCATCAGCATCATCACCTACATCAAACAACGTTAAGTTAGAAACGTTGAAAGTGGCACTCACGGAACCATACTCACCAGGCAAGTCAAGTTTGTAGGCGTTGTTGTTCATCTTCTCCACGATCTGGAATGGGCCATCACCTCTGTCAGACATCTTGCCACGACGTTGGGCGGAAAACCATTCCCGGTGTAAGTGTAGCCACACCCAAACACCAACATTGAAGGAAACCATCTTCCTTCCTTCGTTTCTCTTGTCCGCTAACCTCTCATTCATTCGCTCTATATTGTGCTTGGCCTGCTCGTGTAGCTTCTTCACCAGATCTGTCTTCTTTGCTCCATCTAAGCTAGAAACATCACTTACAGGTAAAGGAATCAAATCCAAAGGTGTCATAGGATTAAAACCATACACAAGCTCGAAAGGCGAATAATGTGTAGTAGAATGAATGGAGCGATTGTAAGCAAATTCAATAAAAGGTAGGCACTCTATCCATGTAGACACATGCTTACGAACCAAAGTGCGCAACAATGAACCTAGTGTTCGATTTACTACCTCTGTCTGGCTGTCTGTTTGCGGATGGTAAGATGTAGAATAAAGTAATTTTGTACCAAGTCTCTTCCACAAAACGCGCCAAAAGTGGCTCAGGAATTTACTATCCCTATCATTAGTTTTTGTGTGGAATAATTCTGATCTTATCATGTGGTATTGGTGTTAATTGTTGGCTGATTATTGGAGCTTCCTATGGTGTCCATGAGAGCCATGTGGACTTGCTTGTTGCTTAGCTAAGTGCCAAATTTTTTAGCTCCACTCCTAGCCTGCCACATCACCTATATTGTGAGCCTAGTATTTGAATGCATTGTGAGCCAAGTATTTCATCTTGCTCACTACACTTCCCCTCACATAGTCGGCCCTAGGTTTGACATCCTTACACTTGCCACCTCACTTGCAACATACACACCTCATCACTTGCGACCTCACACATTTTGCCACATCATCACTAGTGCCACCTCATCAAATATTTAGCATCTAGTGAAGGTTTTTCAAAGAGTAAAAACTACTTGTCTTTCACTTCTTTTTCTTTAAGGATACATGTCACACAAGTTAGCTCTCTTCACTCATTACAAAAAGAAAGAAATGAACTAAAACATAGATAACTATTTCGGTTCTCCTTCACCTTTCCTTTTAGCCCTTATTTTTATTGCTTTTCCTTGTGCCTTAGTGATTCTTTGAGTCATTGTTGGTTTCGGTTTTGGTTTGGGCTTGGAGAGAAAATTGTGAGATTATTAGAGTGATAAACACGGATGCAAACACGTGAGGGAGGGACTAACCCTTTTTAGCTATCAATTGTGTTTATTTCTTTTTGTAGGTAATTTTCTATGTCTTCGTATTGTGAGGATGTTGGGTCCTCTTGGGAGGAGGAATCTTGTTGTTCTAGCACCGAAGGCACCATGGTGGCTAGTGACCATTTCTCCTCTTGTTATGACGTGAGCTACTTGGGTGAGCTAGAGACGCCGTATGGGGTTAGTTCTTATTGTGAGGGTGTCACCGACCCCCCGGTTGCTAGTGATGGTCACATATTGTGTTATGAGGAGAGTTACTTAGTGGAGCATGAGGCACGGTATGGGTCTTATCCTTATGAGGTGGATACCCAAGATCACCATTGTGCCGCATCTTCTTCTCGGTTGGGTTTTGGTCTTCCTAGGCCCTCTCCGCCATCTTATGTGTATGCCCCTTGTGTCGTATCCCCTCCTTGGGTGGATTATGATCATCTTGGGCCCTCACGGAAATCCCATGTATATGGCTCTTGTACGGATAGTAGGGATGAGTATTATGGGCGAGAAGACTACGTTGATGGGTCATCACGACATAAGAGTCACGGCCATGACTTCTATACCAAGGCTACATTTTCCCCACACCATGTCCAAAGCCTTTCTTCCTACCAAAGTCATGGCACCTCTACCTATGCCTCTAGTGCACCTCCTCGCCACGCCCCATCTCATCACGAGGTGTCATCATCACACCATGATCGTAGACCTCCTTAGGGCTCATTTAGCCGTGGCACCTCTAGCTATATCTCGGATCGGAGATCCCTTCAACGCCTCTTTGTCCCGCCGGCCACTAGTGCGCCTTCATGCCACTCCCCATCTTATCACACGGTGCCACCCTCTCGGCCAGCACATGTGCCCCCGCACCCTCGACGTGAGCCACCCGTTGCTCTTATTCCTTCCCCCTTGGACTCGGCTATGGTGTCACTTAGGGCCCTCATAGATGAGCAAGTGCGTCAAGTGAAATAATATTAGAAAAGGCTAGAGAGCAAGTGACGTGATCAAGGCACCCGGGTTGAGACAAAGCGAGAGAAGTGTGGGACTCTTCTTAGTGTTGTTTTGGTCGGTGCTCCACCACTTATCAAGGATAAGTTTAGTGTGCTTTCGGACTTAGTGGATTCTAGTGCTACTTTGGGTGAGTTGGCTCCATTGGATGAGGGATTACTTGAGCCGCTTTCGGACGGTATTGATATGGAGTTGGTTACTTCAGGGGTTGAGCTTATTGCGCTTTCGAATTTGGTGGTTTCGAGTACTCCTTTGGTTGGTTTGGTGTTTGGGAGCGATAAGAGTATAGAGTCGGTTTGTGAGTTCTCTTCGGACGGCCACGAGAAGGCTATACTTGGCCTAGCATGGCAGCATACCTTGCGGTCCCTTGGTAGTGATTTTTCCATCATACCGAAGGTGTCTACGCATAACTTGGTGTATCCTTTCCTCCTTAGCTTTGAGTATGTTGACCGCGCGCCCTTCATTCCGATCTTGGCGAATTCATTTGGTCTCTCGGTCTCGTATCGAGCCCGTGTCCCTTCCACCGCTCCTTTGGCCATCCGTAGTGCCCACGCCTACTCATCTACTACTTTGGGTCCTCACTTGGCCCGCATCACCACCATTCCCCGTGTTGGCCGAATGAGGGTTGTTGTTGGGGTTGATTTACCGTCGGCCTTCTCCAGTATTGGCTTACCGTCATGGTCGAGCATGTTCCTTACCGTACCCACATGTCGTGCCCTAGAAAGACCTCCCGCTTGGCCTATCTTTTCCGAGAGAAGCTTCAAGAGGGATTCGTTTGTGGCCACTAGCCGAGAGCATGCCTTGACCCGCTTAGCCTTTCACGGGATTGACCCTATAGATTCGAGGATGAATCTCTCTAAAGGTGGATGGAATGATATGAGCACGACAACCTCCCTTTGAGCCCCCACTATGAGCCCGGACTTAGTCACCATGCTCCTCTCGGCACTAAGAGCCGAGGATGTATTTAGGGAGGTGATGGCCCATTGGAGCCCTACATGACCACACCGAGGCCTTGCCCTCGTAGGCCGGTGCCCCACATTGCCATCGCACACCCTTGCGCACCCGCGCCCTCATCTTGGCCTCGTCATCCTTGCGCCCATGCCCAGCCTTGTGATACAAGCCTACCATCTAGGCCAAGTCATCCGTCTAGACCAAGTTGTGCGTCTAGGCTAGGTCATCCGTCTAGGCCAAGATGTGCGTCTAGGCCAAGCCTTTGCTCCTCAAGCCCACGCTCAAGGCCAAGCATGAAGACCTTTTTGTTTTAAAGGTATTTAGGGGTTTGCCCCATGTAATAAGGTAGTAGTATAAATAGTGAACAATAGGTTCATTTTAGACTTGTCTTTGATTTTGAATATGATTTCCATCATAAGACCACTTAACTTAAGTTAGTTAAATAGGGTTCTTAAAACCTTCATCTTCTTCTCCTCTTGGATTAGAGATCCTTGTATGCTTGTGGTAAGGTTGTCTAGGAATCATCCCTAGAAGGGTTTACCATGTATGCAAGTTTGTTTATTGTTCTTCATCAATACCTCTTCATCTTCAACCATAAATCCGCTGCATCTATTCCGCAATCTCCTTGCGACGTTATCCTCCCCATCAATCTCTATCTAATCGACAATCCAACCTCCCAAAGAGGCCTAGATCCGTGTAAAGGCTCTAAACCGAAACCAAGCTCGTATCTTATGCCATCTTTGGATTGGTTTTAGTGGTCTTCTAAAGTCCAAACCTTTTCTTTTGCCCTTAGGTTCAGAAATGCATGCATCTCTTCTTGTGGAAGCCTCAAATGCATGCATATTTTCTCATAGTTTCGAGGTTGGCTTGAGTCTTAAGGTAACATTTAGGGATGGCAAGACCCAAAGGTACGAATATTCCCAGATACCCACTCTATGCAGGACAAATATTACCCGCACTTTATGGATATTTTGTGGATGCGGGTAAAATCTGCATCTCAAAATAAGAAGTTCATGCGGGTTTGAATATGCTAAACTCACCCCTCAAACCCGCAATATATACCGCAAACACATATCAATTTATACTCCTTTCGTCCCAATATAACTATCCTCTTTGACTTTTCACACATATGAAGAAAGTGTGATGATTGTGTATTTTGGTTAGTACTTTCAAAAAAATTAATCCTTTATGTTACGTTTAGATTTTTTTTTTGGAAAGTTAGTGGAGAATAACAATAAGGGGTGATGCTGAAAAATGAAGTACTAAAAAAAATGGACAATTTCTTTGGAACAAACAAAAAATGAAAGATCAACTATCTCTTTGGAACAATGGAAGTATATTTTATTATTGCTTTCTATAATCATATATATTAATCTAATAATATTAAATTTATTATATTCAATTATTAACAATTTGTAAATCTGATTTGTATATTTTTTATGGCATGTACTATTTTATCAAAGAACTCTTCTTCTCGAAATGTGTTTTGCTAAGAATTTAGTGGAAGGATCTTATATAGTATTATAAAATAAATACATAGTTGCGGGTATAGGTACAAATTTCGCAATAAGTTCAAATTAAAATTAAAATTAAATAAATACTCGCATGTATTCGTAAATATATTCATGGGTATAAATTTTTTGAATGTATAAATGAATATGGATTTGAAGGTACTTAACCTGCTGCATTACCATCCCTAGTAACGCTAATTGGCAGGTGAGGATTACAAAAAGACACCAAAGACCTAAGTATTTGGAATGGTGTTGCATTGACCGAACTTTCAATCTCTGCTGAATGAGGAGTTTTGCGAAAAGGTTCACATGTCGACTAAAATAGACCTTCAATTTGTCCAAATTCACTCTTTGACCCAATGCCCTCTCATAGTCAATTATGATGGAGGAGATGATCTCAGCTTCCTCGACCAATGACTGAGCAATAATAAGGCTATCATCTGCGTAAAAAAGAAGGCTAACCGCTGAGTTTCTTCTACAAGTTTTGAAACCATGAAGCCTATTCGAGGAGGAAACAACATGGATCATTACCGAATGGCCTTCCACGTACAGGATAAAGAGGTGTGGGGATTAAAGGTTCTCCTTGACGAAGTCCTCTCTCCAGGTAGAATCTAGACCCCAAAGATCATTACTAAGAACTGAATACGAGACCGTTGTCACACATCGTATCACCAAAGAGGTCCAAACTAGAGAGAAGCCCATCTTAATCACAATAGCTTCAAGAAAGACCCATTTGACCCTATCATAAGTTTTGCTCATATCAACCTTCACACTATTCATTAGTAAGAACCGAATACGAGACCGTTGTCACACATCGTATCACCAAAGAGGTCCAAACCAGAGAGAAGCCCATCTTATTCGTCTCAAGAAAGACCCATTCGACCCTATCATAAGTTTTGCTTATATCAACTGATATTACACTGTCCGACTTGTTGTTTGCAAGCCGAAACGTGAAACACTCGGGGAGGATCTAGCCTTAACTTTGTCACACACAAAACAACAACAAATGCACAAGAAGATATGGAGGAAAGGATGGAGACACACAGCGGAAATGATAAATGAAATTACCCGGATGAAAGTGGAGGAGGTGAGAGATGGAAGCTTGAACAATTAGAGATTGAATACTTGAGCTTGGCTTGATGAACTCTTGCATGCAACACACGGGTACAAATATATTGCTCTCAAATGAACAAAAATATTGCTTCAAATATTACACACAATTGTTCAAGCAAATAAAGTAATAACGATTACACAAAGATGAAGACTTATCGTTTTACTTGCAAAGATTCCAAGTATCTTCAAACCTTGAATCTTACAAGTTGTTTAAGGTGTTTAGAGGGAGGAGTATTCTCTAACTCAAGCAATAAAAATTCATCCTAAACTGTCTAAAGTAAGAAGAGAAGTAGTTATTTATACTATTACATAAAATGAGCTTAAAAACCCTCAAAACATGCATTTTTGCATTTCTGTGCCGCAGCTAACGGTATGTCGTTAGTGTGCTTAATGGCAAGCTGTTCGCTTCGGCTGTCAATGACCAGAATTGCTTATCTGCTAATGGTTTTCCATTAGTGCCACTAACGACATGTTGTTAGCTTCGACCTCCAAAGTTGAAGAAGTTCCGGCTCTCGTGTGCGCATGGTTGGGTGGCCTCGCGGGTGGCCTAGGGTTGGCGCGGGCCTCGCATAGGATTGGCGATAAGTGTGTGCATGTCTCTCAGCACTCGGAATGGTGCTCAATCATCTCCAAGACGAGGCTCGGTGTGATCGTATCATCAAGCTTCACACTCATTCATTCGGACCCTGACCTTTTAGAATTCACAACATGAAAGATCTCTTGAGCAATTAGAGCATTTCTGAAATGATAGTAGGAAGCACTCCTTTGAGACGGTTAGTTAACCTTCATAACTAGTTTAAAGACCACATTGCACAATTTGATAGGGCTTAACAGAGAGCAAACATAGGGTTTATCAACTTTGGAGATACGCATGATAAAAATGTGGTTGAGATAGCTACGACCTTTCCCCTCATTTAAAATGCCAAGAACTGTATAACATAACTAGTTTTTCAAGAGAAACCAAGTTTTTTGAAAAATAGGGGAAGCATCCCATCAGGAATAGGAGTATATTATGATGCATCTGCATTATTTGTTTTTAAAAAAAAAATCTTTAGTGAAAAATTACTCATGTCTTAGGAGATATAGGGTTCAACATGTTGAAGAACATGGGTTAAGTTATCACACCCCTTCAAAGGGAATAAACCTCTATAATCTAAGAAAAAGTTAGGATAATGCTATCGTAAGAAAAAAATGACCTATACGTTTACTTTGTTTACATGAAGTTTCAAGTTAATTTTCATTTTTCTCTTGCTCAAAGATGTAAATATAGAAATAAGAAGACTTAATGACCCATTAGCACCCTACGTTTGTTTTTTTTCCCTAATATGTACCCTACGTTTTATATTGGACTTTTTCGCACCTTTGATTTGTGGTTATGTGCTTAATTTGGTTATAGTCTCTATCTAATGTATTGTTTTAGATAGGGATACTACTATTTAAAGTCCATTTTCTTCCCTTTTTGTAGAATCGAAGATCTAAAGGTCATTGAGAAGAAAAAAGCCTAAAAACCTGGAATTGTTGCTGGAAAACCTAAGTCTTGCCTTAAAAATATTTTAAAGCAGATTTCCTAAGTCTAGGCCTAGAAGGAAGCTGAGTAGCAGAGGTTCTAAAAGGCTGGACCAAAACGCGGAGTATTGATGAGAGATGAAGAAACACATGTTTCCTAAGTTCTTGGATGAAGATCAACTTCAAATACAAATATATATATTTATCCAAAAGATCGGATACATTTTCAAATGAGGATTTATGAGATAATAAGGAAGAAAAATATTATCTTTCCCTTATTATTGATAGAGATAACTTTTAATCTCATTTTATTTTAAGCTTTAAACTTAGCTCCCTTCATCTTCTTCCTTGAGACGAGATTTTTATGCAATTAGATTTTTACGCTTTTTAATTATCATATTTATGTCTAGCTAAGCTTTTAATTCCTAGTGAAGGCAATAAAAGTTTATGATTCAGTACAATTGTGAGATTTAAGCGTTTCTTTTAGTTTTTGCATTCATGTTTCTCCATTCACTGATTTAACACTAATAATATTCATGTTTTGTTTAAATCTGATCATCTTAAACTTCAATCGGAATAGTTAACGTAGGTCTAGAAGGCTGCGGATTACAAAGTCTAAAAGATAAGTAGACAACTAGATTGATCTCAGTTAAAGGCTCTTTGAGACTAAAGTGAATGAGTAATTAGGTCTAAAGGCTATAAATGTACCTTAGTCTTAGCCTAGCATTAGTCTTTCCTTAGTTTTATCAATTATCTAGTTAAGTTTTATAAGTGTACCTTAAGGGTGCTAGATAATTAGGGTTTCTTAATAAGTGTACCTTTAAAGTAACTTGTTGCAAGTGGAAAGGAGGGAACCTAAGTGTACCTAGTTTCTATAGCTACCCCATGAATAAAAAATGAACACCTTTGAATCAATGATCAGTTACACTTGAATCATAACCTTGATATTGTCTTTTCTAGGAGTCTCTTTCCTTATTTGTTTATCCAATCACTCCTAGACTTGTTCCATTTCATTCTACATTATTTTCAATTGTTTATTTTTAACCATTTTTCAAACCCAAAACAACCCCATTTTCCTCTATTTGTTTGTTGGTCAAGACAAGTTTTCTAAAAACTACATTTTTTCTATGAGGAGCGAACCTCTTATCACTATCCACAATTTACTTTGTTTATTAGTGTTAAATTGTATTTTTGAATATTATTTGACGGATTTAGCACACATCCATTTGTCACATTGGCTCAAATAAGCTCAATATTGTAAAACGTGGGGTGCATAGTAGGGAAAAAAATACGCAAACGTAGGGTGCAAATAGATCATTAAGCCAAAGAAGAAAGTAAAGTGAACTGGAATATTAAAAATAAAAAAATTTGATAGGGAAAAAAAGAATTGATGAGTACATCATTTGGAAAAAAACTAAGATACATTTTGAAATTAAAATATTGAATACCTATCTTACATAAAAAATTATATTTGAGATTGCAGAGAGGGGAGAGAAATAAACCAGAATTAATGTGTTGGTAAAAAATAAGAGTAGAAAAGTGTAAATATCATGCTTACCCTCACGCACATCCCTTGCTTATGTCCTAATAAAAAATGGGCGTGAGATTTGAGAAGAGAAGGAAAAAAAAGAAAAAAAAAGAGAAAAAAAGGAAATATAAAGAAATAATTAAAATAATTAAAGAAAATATAAAATCATTATAATGAGACCCAATTGTCAGAAAAAAATAATTAAAATAATAAAATCTAATAAAATTTATCTCCATTAATTTATTTATTTTTGAAAATTGTTATTATATTAAACTAATGAATAAAACGTTTGAGATCGATAAAAATAGAAAAAAATATTTGACACTAATTAAAATAAAAATGACAAACCTGGATGTATTAACCCTATCCCCACTAGGGGTGTACACGGGTCGGGTCGGGTCGGTTATAGACCCAACCCGCCACCGACCCGCTCGAAATTTAGCGGGTCGGTTCGGGTCGATTATAAGCACATATAACCGCGAGTTGGCGGGTGTAGCGGGTCGGATCGGTTATTTGCGGGTTAGCGGGTTGACGGTTATATTTATGGGTCAAATAATGGGTCGGGCTTAACCAAAAAAAACCTTAACCTCACTTTTTTTTCCTCCAATTGGGCTGGGCCCATCAACCAAACCTTAAAAAAAAACCTAACATCTCATCTTCTTCCACCAACAAACCCTAAATTCTAAAACAGAAATAAATATCTTCTCCTCCACCTAGCCGTCAACGGCCACCCAAATCAAAATCAAAACCAAATACAACCATATAAAAAAAATCAATTCTTTTTATCAGATCTATTAACCTCTTTATCAGATCTATACAACCGTTCACATGTTCCTGAGTTTTATATATATATATATATTAATAAGAAAGGTAAAAGTAGGAAAAAAAAGGAGGGTCGGAATACACGTGACTGATCAGTGGTGTATAGCATAGCCACGGCGGAGGAAGCTGGAGAGGGGCCGGCCACGGCGGAGGAAGCGAGTTCACCCAGCGAAGCACGAGCTGTGAGGTGGAACCGAACACGGACTAATGAGCATAAGAGATTATGGGAGGAGAAGGAGGGATTATGATGAAGATTTTAGAAATGAGGGATGAAGGATTATGATTTTTTGCCCAAGGAAGATTGAGATGCTGAAGAAGTTGCTTTGGGGTTTGGAGAGGGAGAGCGAGGAAGAAAAAGAATGAAAGAAAGAAGAAAAGAAAAAAAGGAGAGGCAGAGGGAGAGCAAGGAAGAAAGAAGGAAGAAGAGAGAAGAAAAGAAAAAAAGTAGCGGCTAAAGAATGAAAGAAAGGAGAAAGAGATGCTTATATACTTAGGGTTAGGGTTAGGGTCGGGTCGGGTCGGTTATTTTGCAATATATGTAAAATTGACTCGCGAACCGACCCACTACTAAATGAGCGGGTCGGTTATGTATCTGTATATGGACGGGTTGGCGGTTTTTTAGCTTTTGACGGATCGGGTCGGTTCGGGTTGGCGGGTTGGGCGGGTCAAATGTTCAGCCCTAATCCCCACAATCACTATCTTATGACGAGGAACTTCTTCCTTCAATTTACAGATCTTTTTAAGATAGGATTTTCCAATATCTTGATAGGAGGAAGTAAGGAAATAGTCTTAAGGGGATTCAAGCTTTGCTGACAAAAAATTCGTCATCTTCGCATTTTTTTTCGTCCTTTATAGGAAGAAGTCCTAACAACTGAACACAAAATGCTGAAAAATTCATATGCAAGTCAAAACATGTAAAGGGTGAAACAAAAAGAAATACCATAACTTGCAGAGCAACACAAAATTAACAAAAGTTTCAGAAAATTACAACTTATTATAAGTTAAACTACTAAATGCCTTTCAAATGTTTTGGCGGTCGCATATCTATCTGGCATTCTGCTTCATTAAAGAGTTTTCATCTGCTGATGAAGGAAAGACATGATGGAAGATTCTTTCTTCATCATGCTTCCCAACCTCGGAGGAGAGTAGCACGAGCAACGCGGTTGACCCCGAGAGTAAAAGCTCCCATCCTCAGGTTGCATTCATGAGTCTTGCACATCATCTTGATGTCCTGGAAAGCTTTCCTCATATACCTCTTCAGCTCGCAGTTCACCTTCTCCTCCTCCCACATGAATCCTTGAATGTTCTGCAACATGAGACGGTAAATTAACATTGCAATTTCAACATGTAAGTATAGGAGTATCGGCTATTTATTAGGTACCTGAACCCATTCAAAGTAACTGACGGTCACTCCACCCGAATTCGCATAAATATCAGGAAGCACAACAACTCCTTTCTTGGATAAAACCTGTAGAGGAGAAATATTTTATTGGCCAACTTTTCTAGTTAGGTGAAATATTTTTAAAGCTACTTAAGTTACCTCATCAGCTTCGGGATCAGTGGGGTGATTTGCAGCTTCTATTATGAATTTCGCCTTGACCTCTGTAGCGTTTTCTCTAAACAAAGATTAGAAGAAAACATACTCGTCGTCATGAAAAAGGAAATGAAAAAAAGAATAATGATTATGGGAATGTATTTCCAAAGTGCATGATTATAGTAGTGAATGAATCCAATAACTTTGTAGTATTAGGAAATTGCTATTAGAGAATATACCGACTCAGTACACCGCCTAATGCGCATGGCATGAGAACATCACATTCACAGACAAGCAATTCATCTGGATCAATAGAATCTGCACCGTTGAACTCTTTCAAAGAATGTGTTAATTCTTTGTGTTTAAGGAGGGCCGGTATATCAATACCATCAGGATTTTTAATTGCACCCGTGATGTCACTGACAGCAACAACTTTGCCACCATTCTTATGAAGAAACTTTGCTGTCCAGGCGCCCACATTCCCGAATCCCTATCCAAATATATTTGTGTGTCAATCACTTAGTCTATCAGTGAATATATAATACAAGAGTGAAAGTATAACAATATTTGATCTTTGTCTATTCCATGCATGTTTAATAATGAAACCTGGATAGCAAACTTCATATCAGCAATTGATTTTCCATGTTCGGCAAGTAGTGCTTCTGTCGCAAAAACGACTCCAAGACCAGTTGCTGCTTCCCTACCCAATGATCCCCCAAGATCCTGAAGTGCCAAATTAAGAAGTAAAATATCATTTATTTCAATTCAGTCATGATTATGCAGCCAATGAAATACTTTTTCTTTTTGTTCTGATCGAGGATACTTACAATTGGCTTCCCAGTAACAACAGCTGGCGAGTGTCCATGGAATTTTGAGTACTCGTCAAGCATCCATGCCATTGTCTGCAAAAATTTCAAAGTGCATATAGTATGCACAAAACTTAGATATGATGATGAAATGCCGTAGTAGAATCCACTAGGCAAGGAGGACGGTACCTGGGCATTAGTCCCCATGTCAGGAGCAGGAACATCTCGGTGGATTCCTATGAGATCATGAATCTTCTGGGTGAAAACACGAGTTAGGCGTTCTAATTCGCTACAACTCAAGTCCCTGGGATCACAACCAATCCCGCCTTTAGCTCCACCATATGGAATATCCGCCACAGCTGTCTTCCATGTCATAAGTTGAGCCAAAGCATTCACTTCATCAGGATCAACCTACAATAGGATAAAATTTATATTAATATATGTTAGCCTATCATTATTATTTTTTAGCCTTTTGAATAACTATGACATTTGTTCATTTGATTTGAGAGGGTTCATATTTGAACTAACTTATGACATTTAATTTAAGAATTTAAACGAAAACTACAAGAAGGAACTTTTGCGAATGCGACAAACAAACACTAGACGACAAATCAAAACATTATTGATCAAATCTAACAAGCATTATAAAATGTTCCAAAAAAGTTTGAATCATTTCATCAATTGAAAACTGTTAATACCGTTGTATATAAGTAACGGTAGACGACAAATCGAGACATTATTGATCAAATCTAACAAGTATTGTAAAATATTCCAAAAAAGTTTGAATCATTTCGAAAACCATTAATGCCGTTGTATATAAGTAACGGTAGACGACAAATCGAGTCGTTATTGATCAAATCTAAGAAGGATTGTAAAATATTCCAAAAAAGTTTGAATCATTTCATCAATTGAAAACTGTTAATACCATTGTATATAAGTGACGGTAGACGACAAATCGAGATGTTATTGATCAAATTTAACAAGCATTGTAAAATGTTTCAAAAAAGTTTCAATCATTTCATTAATTAAAAACTGTTAATACTGTTGTATATAAGTAACGTTAGACGGCAAATGGAGAGATTATTAATCAAATCTAACAAGCATTGTATAATGTTCCAAAAATTTGAACCATTTCATCAATTGAAAACTGTTAATACTGTTGTATATAAATAACTGTAGACGACAAATCTAACAAACATTGTAAAATGTTCCAAAAAAGATTTGATCATTTCAACAGTTGAAAATTGTTAATACTGTTGTATATAAACAACGGTGACGAAAAATCGAGACATTATTGATCAAATCTAACTAGCATTGTAAATTGCTCTAAAAAAATGTTTGATCATTTAATCATTTGAAAACTATTAAACTGATGTATAAGCACCTAGATACCGGTTCTTGTCCGGATTCAAAACAATTATCATTTCATCAATTGAACACTATCAAGATTGTTGTACGTTTATAAAGGACAAATTGAGACATTACTGATTGAATCTAACAAGGATTCTAAGATTTTCCAAAAAAGCTTTGATCAAATAATCAATTGAAAACTATAAATAGTGTTGTTTAAACATCTAAATACCGGTTCTTGTCCAGATTCGAAACAACTGAATTGTCAGAGAAATGCCCTTAAATTCATTAATGTAATCTCTTGAGTATAAGCATGAGATTATGATATAGTTATAAATCTAAAGATTTAAAAACTTTTTTTTTTATATGCAGGTTCTAATTATGATGAGATGTCAGTGAAACAAAGCAGAATTAAGAGTACCACCAAACCAGATTTTTGCATTTGGGATCATAATTGTAATCATTAAATTCGTATAAATCCGTGAATCACTAAGAACCACTCTATGTTTTTTCTTATTCCATCAGAAAAAACCAGAATTCTTATTCTTCACAGACATGCATAAATCAGATCAAAACAAAAACATCTCCTTTATTTTTTCTCTTGTTGGGTTTTTTTCAGGCATGTAAGCAAGGAGTTTTGTCTTGTATCGAAAAAGATAAAAAAATACTTGATTCTAAACAAAAACTTGCAAAACCATATTCCTTGAAACTCTTTCTTTTTTGTTGAAAAAGATGCAAAAATGAACCCAAATCTCAAAAATCAATCTTTTCATAAAACGATAAAAAACACAAGAACATGCAAAACTCTATTCATGAAATAAAAAAAAGAACCAAAATTAAAATCTCAAAGATGAGTCATTTCATCATCTTTCCACTAGATCCACTATACGAAACCATCAAGAAATCAATCTTTTCATCAGTATCCTCTGTAACCAAAACGATCAACAACACAATAACATGCAAAAATCTATTCATGTAACATTTTTTTTGATAAAGATGCAAATAAAGAACCAAACCTATCACTAAAAAATCAATCTTTTCATCGTTTATCCACTATATTAAACGATCAACGACACAATAACATGCAAGAACATAACACAACAGAAGCAAAAAAGTACAGAGAAATCACCTCAGGGTGGTATCTGATCCCTCCTTTCATGGGTCCTCGAGCATTGTCATGTTGAACTCTGAATCCAACGTATGAGACTAGAGTACCATCATCTTTTGGTATAGTGCACTCAACCTGCAACAATAAAATCCCCATCACTAATGCGGTACTTGATTGCATGAGGAAAAGCAAGGGAAATTAGCTAGGGAAAGGAAGAAAATGGAAATGAATGGAAACTTGTATATTAATGTTCATGTATGGCATAAAATTCAAGAGAAAGAGAAGGTAAATTGTGTTATTTTTTCAATTTTCCTCCCTTTCCTCCTACTTGTGGAAGGGAATTTTTGGTGGGCCTAAGGTCCTCTTCTTTCCAGTTCATTCCCTTAATTTTCCCCCTCTATTTTTTCCATACAAGGCCAATTATTAAGTTTTCATTTCCTTTCCTTTTCATTCCACTCTATTCTTTTTTCCCATGCTAAGTGTAAAATATTCATCCAAGATTTCATTTTTTTTATGAATAACAAGAACAAAACAGAGGAACCAAAACAATTAAAGATTTGATCTTTTTGGTCGGTTTACTTTGATTTCACGAAGAGGGATCAAGAGGCTCTTTTCCAGTTTAGAATCGAGGCCGAGGATGCGAGCTGCATGACGAAAATTGCGGTTGGTGGCTGCTAGAGCATTCATGGTTGAACTGAGCTGGCTGCAGAGAAAAACCAAAATAAAACAGAACAAAATAGAAAAACTGAAACCGAAACCGAAAAGTGAATAGTAAAGTGAGAGGAGATGGGTGAAGGGAGTGAAGGAAAACGAGTGAATATATAGCGAAAGAATGGAGAAATCACCAGGTAGGATTTGACTAATGGTGTGTTGGTTTTTTGTCTGACTTGTATTTTCTACTCTTTTTTACCTTTACTTCTGCCAAGTGGACTTGACTCTCTGTTCTTTCATTTCTTCTTTTTTCTGGAATTTTTCAGTTTTTTATTCCTTCTTTCTTTGTTGGATTTGGAGAGGAAAAAAAGGACTTTCAAAACAAGAGATGGGAAAAAAGAATAGTACAATTTCCACCCAAAAAGAAAATGGGAATACTAATTAAAGAACCCAATTTTGAAGTCAACCTTATTTTTTTTAAAAAAAAACCTTCTTTTAATTATCTTGTTGGAACCAACAAAAAAAACACTTTGAGAAAGAAAGAAAAAATCCACAAATTTAATTATATTCGAGTAGTATTCGTTGACAGTTATATACCTATCACAGTCGAGATATGACTCAAATTTTTATTAATATCTTATTACTAACTAGTGGACACTTATTGAACTACATGTTTAATGATCATCTCATCTGACTTAGTAGTTGGTACCCGAGAGAATTTTAAAAAAATAGAATATAGCTGGTTGATTATAGAAATATGTAATGAAGCATTTTTCAGGTAATTAAAGAGTCTGAAAATTCATGAATATGCAATGATAGAATCAAATTATTTGGCAAATAAACGGTTCCATTTTAAGCAAAGGATCTTTTGCCTTTATCCGATAAATAATAATAATAAAAATCTTATTTATATGAATACAACATAAATATGTCATATTTTCAATCTTTACAATGTTGTGTTCCAGATCTCAATTGAAGTAACTTTAAAAATAGCAGTGGAGTTAGACTAAAATATTTAAAATTTTAAAGAGACTAAATTAAATAAACAACGGATAAAAATGGAAAGTAACAAAGAATATACAAGAAAAAATTAATTTCACAAGTGACATATATAGGAAATTTCTTAAAAAATGACAAAATATGAAGACTAAAATAAGATTTTTCAAAAATTCAGGGGGCCAAGGCTCCCAAGCCCTGCCGTAGCTCCGCCCCTATTGAAAAGCAACACCTTCGTGAGTGGTTAGTTTAGTGACCAGGTAAGGAAACCCTTAAAAAACCATGTGTTTAAATTCTTATTAGGAAAAAAAAACCTATTAGTTATAGAGGAGTGACAAATGTGCATATTACTAAAATGGAAGCATGAGAGGAGAAAAAGGTAACCGTTGCATTTTCCATTCCGGCCCGGGTGACATGATTAATTAATTAATTCGATGTGTAGATAAGAATCATACAACTAATAAAATAATTTCACTTTAGTGGTGGGTGGTTACATATTAACAAGTCCATTATTAAAAAATTTAAAATTTTAATCTCGTGTAATTATCTACTATTTATATATATAACAACATTATCAATTATTACCTCATTAATTCATTTAATTGGGCGATTTCTTAGCAAAACTTTGACTCTTGATTTGACTTCAACAACACAACGAAACGGCCCAAAATCCTTTCTAACACTTTTCAATATCATCGGTGTAAGCAAGAGCTGGCACTACAGTGACATTTGGAGCAAGAAGTAGCCTCTCTTTGCATGATTCTCATCTGCTATTTTGTCATTAGTATTTATGGTTCTTTTCTTCCGTTCTTTGATCTTATCCTACACCAACAGCTATACGTGTTGTTATAAACTATTCTTTTATCTTTCTAATTTTTCTAATTGAATTTTATAATATAAAATATTACTCCCTCCCGTTCCACTTTACCTGTCATTTTACTATTCCAGCACGCATTTTAAAGCGGTCGGAATAGCAACTATATGATCTCAAAAAAATTTGAATTTTTTTTTCAACGTACGTGAAGGATTAATATACATTGACGAAAAATTTCGAAATCTTTCGAGGTCATATAGTTACTATTCTGGCCGTTTTACAAAACGATAGGAATAGTGACTAGTGACAAGTAATTAGGAATGGAGGGAGTATAAAATAAAAAAATTATTATTAATACGATTCAATAAAATGTCTTTAGTTATTAAATTTTATTACAGTATTAAGCTCTGTACATAATTAATTATGATAATACATAATTAATAGTTAAAATATTTAATTGATGGTGTTGTACATAATAATAAATATTATAAACTTTTTGTGTCAAAATATGAATGATATACATAATTCACTTAAAGATACTATTACTTAGGTAGCTTTTCCAGATGGAGGCCGAGGATTTGGCCTGAGTAGGATCTAGCCCTCGTTGGGAGGTTGGTGATGAAGATCGAAAAGGATGATGAAGTGAAGACGAAGTTGCGGAAGTGGAAAGGTGTTGGATTGATGGAAGTTATACAAGAAAGTAACTTGATCTCTAAGACAATCCCTCCTAGATCAAGTCTAGGCAACCTTGCCATTTAGTTACAAAGATCTATACAAGAAAGGTAACCCGAAACTATGACATACCCTCCTAAGTCTAGCTTAGGCAACCTTGCCGAAATAGCTACGAGGATCTCTTTCCAATATCGACCCTCTCAATGAAAGACATTGAGCAACCCGACCGTTTGGAAAAGATGAAGTTCTAACCCTAATCCTAATCCTCACCTAAGGTGATATGGTCTTTGAAGAGATAACTCACATTTTCCAGACCCCTGTAAAAGAGTCTATCTCTAACTATTTATACTTATTACAAAACAGGCTGAAAAGTCATTTAAACCAGTGACTAGAGGCATGCCGCTAGCTTCTCTTCAAAACCTCTACAATTCCAGTCACTAGCAGCATGCCGCTAAGAACTGTTTGTCTTACTTCTCTCAGCACGTGTGCGGGGAAAGCTAGGCCACGCGGGTGGCCTTTCGTGGTCGAGGCATGCGGACACGGATGGGCCTACGCTCGTATCATCTCATCTATCTTTGAGGAGATTCGTTCTCGAATCTAAGTCTCGGAAGGTATGACACTTAGGCATTCTTCTTAGGGAATGTCGTAGCTTTCTTGTATGGGTGTTGAACATGTGAATAACAAAGTTTGCCATGGCGGGATCTCACATGAATAAATTGTTTAAATCACTCGCTTTAAATGTCATGTTTAATTAATTATTTCTGCTCGTATTAAATACATGTGTTTGGTAGCTTTGATCCTACACCTCGGTTTATTTTTCGCATTCATTAAATCGGTACTTTGTTAGTTATGCATGATAGGATCACCTAATAATTAAAATTTAATCATGCATGGCCCGATGATGAAAGAGGGTGTCCGCTTTAGTCAAAATTAACGATTAATCAGTCCCAACCAATAAACGATTAATCAGTCCCAACCAGTCCCGATCAGTCCTGACCCGACGAAAGACTAAAGTGACGATTCCTCTAAGAGCCCAACTACGTGTTTTTAAATGTCTTATTTAAACACCTCTTTCTTTTAACCGGTAACCTTTTTAGGATGAGACTCGGGTGCGTAACACCTTCCCAAGTCCATAAATCGACCCCGAACCATCGTTCTCGGGTTTAGACCCTTTTTGCCGTAGCTTTTTATTTTTATGCCATGACTTTAGGTTCCCTAAACCTTAGAAATAAAATAGGGTGGCGACTTCATTGCATCATGTGTAGGATCTGTTTTGAAGGATGGGGGCCTAGGATTTGGCCTGAGTAGGATCTAGCCCTCGTTGGGAGGTTGGTGATGAAGATCGACGAAAAGAATGATGAAGCGAAGATGAAGTTGCGGAAGTGGAAAGGTGTTGGATTGATGGAAGTTATACAAGAAAGTAACTTGATCACTAAGACAAACCCTCCTAGATCAAGTCTAGGCAACCTTGCCATTTAGTTACAAGGATCTATACAAGAAAGGTAACCCAAAACTATGACAAACCCGCCTATGTCTAGCTTATGAAACCTTCTCGAAATAGCTACGAGGATCTCTTTCCAAGATCGACCCTCTCAATGAAAGACATTGAGCAACCTGACCGTTTGGAGAAGATGAAGTTCTAACCCTAATCCTAATCCTCACCTAAGGTGATGGTCTTTGAAGAGATAACTCATATTTTCCAGACCCCTCTAAAAGAGTCTATCTCTAGCTATATAGACTTATTACAAAACAGGCTGAAAAGTCATTTAAACTAGTGACTAGCAACATGCCGATAACTTCTCTTCAAAACCTCAAAAATTCCAGTCGTTCACGGCATGCCGCTAAGAACTGTCTGTCTTACTTCTCTCGGCACGTGTGCGGGGAAAGCTAGGCATGCGGACATAGACGGGCCTACGCTCGTATCAGTTTGGTTGGCAGAATTGAGAAAAGTGATTCGGGAATATGAGATTTCGAGTTTTATTGCGTTTGGTTGCGACAAGGAAAGTTAGACACCCCGGAATCCAACTTCCCTTGACCCCTCACTTTCCAAAAAATGGGAGATAGTGATTCCTTGGCTAGGGGGTGGGGAGAGTGATTTCCTACTAGAGGGAAAGTTAGTTTCTTTCTTAAATTGTATATTTGTCCTCTCACATTAGCATTATTCTAAGAAACAGAAGAAAAAAACTTGTTTCCTTCTATTTTAGTTTTAGTTCCTTTTTTTTATTTTTTACATTTTTTTTATATGTATTATTTTTTTAGCTTCAGATTTCTTTAATATTTAATTTTAAATTTTTTTCTAGAATTTCTCCCCTTTTTAGGTTTTAGATTCTTTTTTTAAATTTTGGTACTTTTTTAAATTTTAAAAAAAAATTATGAAGCATTTTTTAAGTTCCAAATTATATTTTAAATCTTTTTTAAATTTGAGAAAAAATAAAAAATTCAAAAAATAAACTCGTGGCATGTTACATGGCATGCTACATGGGCACAAAATCGCTACGTTATCACCCTCAACTAGTACAGGGATTAAATTAAACTAAGCGTTATAATTTAGAGACCTGATTAAATAATTTTATAATTTAGGGACTAGATAAAATAAAGTGTTATACTTTAGGGTTAAAAATTTCATTTGTTTTAATAAAGTTTAGAAGTATTTTCAAATTTTTTCTAAAAGAAGATTACATTATACCTTGAACTCGATGTGATTTTTCACTGAGTGGTGTAATTCAAAACTATCTTCTATTATTCGAGGAAGATTATTACGTATATTGGCCACCGGTGTGATTTTTTACCATGTTGATATAATTCAAACATATTTACTATCCTTCTGAAAAGAAGATTACATTGCTATAATTTTCAAGGACTCTAATATGAAGGTTATGTCAATTGTCATGTTCTTAACCTGCAAAAAATTATAGCCATAAAATAAACTTGCTAGTCAAAAGAAAAAGAAGAGTAAGGACAAAGCACATATATTCTGAAAGTTGATAAAGAAAGTTCATAAAACTAAATTTCTTAATCCACACGTCAACCAACCCATTGCAGTAATGAAGAATTCAAAAACTCATTTGATATTTTGATTGTTGAAAAATAGACAGCGAAATAAAGAGAGTTTATGATAAAATATATATAGAAAAGAATAATTAGATGCCTACTATGAACAAGATAACAAATACACAAATATAGAAAATAATAAAGTAGTAATTTTTCTTACTTTCCTTTTAGATTTTCAAGTACAAAATAAATACAAAAATATTATTTTCCCGTGAATCTTAAATTCCAACCAAATACAAAAAATTATCATTCCCCCTAATTAGTCTTCCGGGTATCACTCTCAGGAGAGTGATTCCAAAAGAGAAAATAACATTCCGTAAACCAAACGCTATATTAACGCATTTCACTGAGATTCTAAAGAATTTGTAGTTTTTGTTAATATGTGAAACATTTTACTCTTAAAGATTTTTTTAGAGAGGTTTTTAATATCATCATAAATAAAGAAATACTTGAGTAAAGAATTATTAATTTAAAATAGTAAAATTCAAATAAATTAATATTTAACTATCATAAATCTTATTATGTCATTATATTGAGGTTGATAGTTAAAATATTACTTATTTGGAGAGTTTATATATTTTTTCAGAAGAAGATTAGTGTTGAATCTGTTAAAAATAAGCTTAATGATTTAAAACTCCCCTATATTTTAATATTTTATTTAATTACACATGTACTAATTATTTATTTAATAACCCTTTATACTCTTTTTTTTGTTTAATTACCGTTACAAAATGTTGATCTGCTACTTTAAAAAAAAAAATATATATATATTAGCAAAACTATACCAAATGAGGGTATGCCACCTTGGATTCCCACTAACCCTTTCCTGCGTCTCAACCTCCCTTTTCTCATCATCATCACCGTCCCCATCTTGGCCTTCCTCCTCCTCTTCGTCGCCGTCGCCTTCATTCCCACAAAATCCAACCACCCACAAGCCTTTTGTTTGAATTGAGAGTTGTTGAAGAAGGCAAAGGAAGAGTAGCAGCTGACATCACCGGAGAATCCGGCCGCAGCTGATTAATATTGGGCGATGCTGAGATCTGAATTCTTGAGAAAATGCCTAACTCGGACAATCCGGCGTGGAGTTTCCAACCATAAAGCTATTTCTTTGATTTTCGCTCTTTCTTTCTTTTTGTGTAAGAGGAGCACAAGGCACAACAGTCCCTAAGCTATGGCTTCGATAGGGGAGAGAGAAGAAGACCCATCACCGACCATATACATACCAGAACAATGGTCTGATGCTGCTGATACCATAGCTTATGATTCCACTGCTTCACCTCCTTCTATTGTCCTAATTTGTTGAGCCAAGAACTGCGGCAAAAGCACCTTCTCTCGTCACCTCCTCAACATTCTTCTAAAGAGGTTACCCTTCACAATCTCCACAAACTTCTGGTTACTTGCCTGCTTCTTTTTGCCCAGTAAATTTTTGATCTTGTGAACTGGGTTTTGTTCCCAATGTTTTACATTTGCAGAAAAAGTTTATTTTGGGGATGTTGGATTTGGCTGTTGGGTTTTGTATGTATTGTAAATTAAAATGTGCTTTGTATTTGAATGTTTTCAATGCTGGCTGCGTCTTTAGATAAAAAGTTGGATTCTTCTATGTGAATTTGATGTTGGTGTACGGGTTTAGTGTGGGATTCTTTTCTTTATTGAACAGTGTATTCCAATTTGATTATTGTGCACCATAGTTTTAGTTGATAATTCTTTAGAATACCACATGATGTTTATTGATGTCCATTGTGTTTGCAGATGTAGAAAGGTGGGTTATCTGGATACTGATGTTGGACAATCTGAGTTTAATACTGATGTTGGACGATCTGAGTTTACTACTCCATGATTGATTTCAGAACAACGAGAGTTTGTGGATAAATCTATTATTATTACCTCATGCAAACAGAAAGCTTGTGGGTGGTCGGATATTGTGGGAGATGAAGGGGACGGCGACGGCGACGAAGAGAAGGAGGAAGGCCAAGATGGAGCCGGTGATGATGATGAGAAAAGGGAGGTTGAGGTAGAAGCGCCAGGGACGCAGGAGAGGGTTAGTGGGTGGCATACATGATATAGTTTTGATGACGTGGCAATTTTTTTTAATGAAAAATATACTAGATCAATATTTCGTAACGATAGGGTAATTAAACAAAAAAGATTGAATACAGGGAGTAATTAAATAAAAAAAACTGAATAGGAGGTTATTAAATAAACAATTAGTACAAAAGTTAATTAAATAAAACATTAACGTACATGAGGATTTTAAGTCATTAGGCCGTCAAAAAATATTATAAATTTCTATCCTAGTACAATCTACAACAAAATTATAGATAATGATAAAGAGTTCGTTCCTAAGAAAATGGTTGATTGCCTGTCGAGAGCATAAAAAATAGTTGTATAATTGAGAGTAAAAATGGGGTAGAGTTACAACTTATCACTGTCCATAATGGACTTGTAAATAGTGGTAAGAGGATCGTCTAGAGAAACCGCTAGGGAATTGTAGTTTTTGGTTGACTTCCTCGTCACTGGAATTGGTTGGTTGATTCTGAAACTAAGACAAAAGATAACAATTTAGTAGTTAAAATAATCTTGGTCAAGGGCTTGGCCAAGATAAAATATTCTGGTGAGAAAATTCAAGCGGCGGTAAACTCCTAGTAAGGGCAATCTGAGAGCTCCTGTTCTTATGCTTCGATCGCTAATTCAAGGGTATTCATCTCTATATCCATAGTATTGCTATAGAGTGGAGGTGCTCCTGCTCATTTCTACTTCCTTCCTCTTCTAATTACCTGGCCGGTGCTCCTATTCCTGGGAATCCTAACCAAAGAAGACCTTGCTGGTTAAAGGGTTTATTCTTTTAGCTGTTATCTTGAATGACTGTTCGGTTCCTCAATGGCTTAGGGGAAGACAATACCTAGCCCAAGCTACCTCCCAATCGAGGCCCTAGGTTTTCAACATGGTCTGGACTATATCACTTATTTCCTACTAGTCTTCGCGAGACTAGCTGTCTACTTGACCTATCTGGTTTCGCTCGTCCCCTTCTAGGCTGACTGCAACTCTTCTCTACTAAAATATAAGAGTGATCAAGTCTTACTTCTAGCAAGTTAGCGATTCGTTAAATCAGGAAATAAAATGATTACGGAAGTAGAAACTATTAAGAATGTTTAGACCTCACAAAGCATAAGAACATGGCTCATTAGCCCTTACCAAGAACTGGTGTTTAGCTAGACATAGTCATGGATGAAATAAGAATTTTATTTAGCATGAAAGGAAATTAAATCTGTAAGATTCCAAACTCTAAATTACAGAACAAAGAAAACTATTTTCGGGAGAGTGAAGAGAGTTCGCGGGCTGAGAGTCCCCTTCTGAAAGAGTTTCCAGCAGCTTATAAGCTTCACTGCTTCCTAGTTCTACTCTAACTCTTTCAAAAGTAAAAGATAAGGATAAAAGAAAAGATACAAATCCGAAATATTATTTGTTTGGAAATTCAAAATATTATCCTACGAGGGAGATCCAATTAAGGATTCTTGCTGATGATCTTCAAAGCAGCAGATCCCTCAAATCCCGTTTTTCTGTTGCAACCGCCACCTCGCATCCTTATCTTTGCTAGAAGTCTCCGCTGTAGTCTGTCTCACCTGTCTTGGCCAAGATGGTTTTAAATGCCTGATTTTGTGCTCCGTAGGTGATATTCTCCATTTTATCAGCCTCCAAGTGATTTATGTAAAAGTAGGGAGAATCCATAGAAATCAATAACTTTACTGCCCAAATTACAAGAATTTAGATAGTAAAAGTATGAGAAATAAATGCTCAATCAAATTCCCCCATACTTAAATCGTGCTTGCCCCCAAGCATACTTAACCTAAAAATAAAACATAACAAAAAAGTAAAAACTAGAAAATATTTATTTTAACCATTCATCTCATCACATAGAATGCTTGGACATTCCAATGCACAACTCCAGAACCGCATTACCAAGGCCTAACCAATACCCCTAACATGCTACACTTGTCTAGTCATAAATTAGGTGCTCTGTGACAGAATCATGCAATTTGGAACACAACAAAATAGTTCTATTTTCCTATTATTCCAATGCAACACAGACTACAATTCTTTTAAGCAAAATAGAACTGAATCATTGGGCCTTGCTTTTTACCAACATTTTTCATGAATCTTTGATTCATTGTGTAGTTTCGTGGATGCTCCCCCTTGATGAGGCAAGAGCACCAGGACAGATTGTTTTTTTTTCCTTTGTTGCTCATTTTTGTTATGTTTTTCAAGAGTAATTCTTTGGACACTCCCACTTGAAGAGGCAAGAGTACTAGAGCAATTATTTTTTGCAAGCATTTAAACAGAAAATTCAAGGGCTCAATCAAACAGTGCATGGTCGTCATATGTGTCAAAGGTTTTTAAGGTTAAGTCCAAATAGTGATGAATGTTCCTTTTGCAGATTCTGGTGTTAAGCACCAGAACCATGAGTCTATTTAGGTGAGGGATGTTAAGACAATACCAGGAAACGTACTCTTACAAGTATTGGGAATGTTAACCCATTAGATTGCCTTGGTAGTATGGTATGGAGTCATGAAATCAAGTATTCTTATTTTCTATGTGAAGGGTAAAATGTTTAAAGACAAGATGGATTTTTATTTTTGAAAACAATACAAAACATGCAATCTATCTAAAAACACACAAAAATTGAAACAAAAAAATCATGCAAAAGACTCTATAGAAAGTAAAAGCTAGATTGTCTTGGCCAGCGGCTTGGCCAAGACATTCTAAAAAAAAATTCATGCATAAAAACAGTGTAAAAATAAAAAGAAAACACACAGAAAAACATATATACACACAAAAACTCTCCCCCACACTTGAAAGACACATTGTCCTAAATGTGTGTTGGAGATTGAAAAGAAGAAAAAGTAGAAAAAAAAGAAAGGAAAATAAAGCCAAAAATAAGATAAAACAAAAAGAAAGAAACGACCTGGGGGCAATCAACTAGGAGGAGGGGGTCTAGCAGGGCAGTTGTCCATGCTGGGGCAAAGGTAGCTGCTGGAGGGGCTGCTTGTCTGGTTCTGGAAAAAATATCTTGGCCAAGACAACTACCGAAGCTGAATTTTTCCTCTGATTTTGAACGCAGTCCTCGCGCTGCAGCAACCTTGGAAACAAGTGTAAAGGATGTCATGTGGATCAACGAGATACCTCTGAACTTATTTATGAAAAATCAAAAGAAGAAAAATAGAAGTAAATGAAATAAAGACATGGGTTGCCTCTCATGCAGATGATACGATCCTAGGATCCTCGCAACCCTAGTGAGGTTAATGGATGAGTCGCGACCAGTCAAAGGGCTAGAGCACATAAGGGAGCACGCTAAGCAAGTCTTGGAGAGTCAAGTGAGGCTAGTGAGGACTCGGGCAGAGTTGAAGGTTAGCGCATGAGGGAGACGCGCGCTAGGGCCAGCAATGCGGGAGGCGCATGCGCATGGGGTTGCGATGGAGTCATAACGAGCCAAGAGGTTGAAGATCAACTTCGATTGGACTTCAGGACAAAATACAAGACCCTTAAGAGTGTTAGGAAGGTTGTGGCCAAATTTAGGTCAATCGGACAAGGGGATCAAAAGTTGGCTTGAGTCAACTTTCAGTCAAGCGCAAGGCGCACACAAGGACACGAACGGATTGACTTCGAGCCAAAACGCAAACTATTCGAGCGTTTGGACTAATTTCAATTGCAATATGAATCTAAGTCCAAGGAATAGTTTTGGGTCAAGTCTGGGTCAGAACGCACGAGTAGAATGGGAGATGGCCTAAGTGGAGTTTTCGTCGGACAAGGAGACTACAAGTCAAGTGCGACTTGACTAAGTGAGCGATTTCAACCTTAGTCAAGATTCGTTCAAGGGGAAGATATTCATGTGAGTTAGATAGAGTAAATAATTTGTATTTATTTTATTTAATTAATTAAGTTAGAGTTAAGTTAGAAATATGACTTCTATTCTTAGTGTAATTAGAACTTGTACTTAGCTAGGACTTTTGTATGTTGGCGCCTATTTAAAGGCAGCATTGTTTGTTAATAAAATCAATTAAAGTTTCCATAAATTACATATACCAATTATTCTGTTTCCTTCTTGACTTCTTATTCTCTTGATTCCAGAGCAAGCCGTTCTTGTGTAACTTAGCTGTGGACTCGGTTAGGGCGTGACTCGCGTGGCGTTTGTGGATTCAAGCATTGAAGGTGTGTGGGAAGCGTGTGAGTGACTTGTGTGGTATTTGTGGACTCAAGCATGGAAGGTGCGTGGGGAGCGTGTTGCTATTCGTGGACTCGTGGATTCGAGTGTGCTCGTGGACTCGAGTGTGTTCGTGCATTCGAACGAAGGACATCTGTGGACTCTGCTTTAACGCTTCGAGTGTGAGAAATCGTGGACTCAATTTTGACTTGGGATTGTGGACTCAATCTCGGGGGGGCGTGACTTACAAGTGGATCTCTTATAGGGCTGCAATCCTTGGTGCCGGCCAGGTGTTCGGTGTGCTGGTAGGTGGATTCCTCTAGGGTTCGTTAGGGACGAACGAGGTGAGTGAAATCTTGCCTAACCTCACATCATAAAAGACTCAGAAGAGCAAGTCCGAAGGTAGATTCCTTCGAAAGCATACTGTAAGGTGGGATCTTACGATACAATTCCGCGTGCCGATCCTATTGAAGAACTAGATTGTCACTCTACGCATCCTAGGCGACGAGGATCGTATCAGCAGCGCCCTTAGTTAACGTCCTAGGCTTGACCCATCTTGTGACTGTCACTCGCTGGCTGGTGGCACTTCCACCACCTCCTTCTTCTGCTCTTCTAGAAATCCTTCAAAAAAAGATTTCATTTGTTACCCATTCACCTTAAACACGACTCCTTTATTCTTATTTCTTATGTCAATTGCACCATGCGGATAAACATTAGTAACTACATAAGGGCCTTCCCACTTTGTTTTGAATTTTCCTGGAAATAACTTAAATTTAGAATTATGCAGAAGAACTTTCTCCCCTGCGTGGAGAGGTTTTTTGATAATTCTTTTATCATGACTTCATCCTGGTTTTGAAAATAAGATGGTTTTCGTAGGCTTGGTTCCTCAACTCATCCAGTTCATGAATTTATAGCCTTCTTGCCCCTCCAGCTTGGTCATAATTTAAATTACATTTTCTTATTGCCCAAGAAGCTTTGTGTTGCATTCCCATAGGTAAATGGCAACCTTTCCCATATACCAGCTTGTATGGTGTCATCCTAATTGGAGTTTTGTAGGTCGTCCGGTAGGCCCACAATGCGTCATCTAACCACTGACTCCAGCCTCGCCTGTCTAGACCTATTGTCTTGGCCAAGATTGCTTTCACCTCCCTGTTTGATACTTCTGCGTGGCTATTGGATTGGGGGTGATAGGCGATTAAGACCCTGTGTATGATCCCATACTTCCTGAACAATGATTCAATAATTCTGTTGCAAAAATCTGTTCAAAATGTTAGACTATATAAACGAAACCACAATTTTAGCATCATCATTTCTAGTGGCTTTCGCCTGTATCCATTTTGACACATAATCTACAGCCAACAAAATATATTGATTTCCAAATGAGCTAGGGAAAGGTCTCATAAAATCAATGTCCCACACATCGAATATTTCACAAGAAATAATAAAATTCATGGGCATTTGATTTCTGGATTTGATATTGCCTACTTATTGGCATTCGGGGCATGTTTTACAGAATTGAAAACTGTCCTGAAAAATAGTAGGCCAATAGAAACCTGATTCAAGAATTTTCAGGGTTGTTCTTTTAGCCGTAAAATGTCCACCACATGCATGAGAATGACAAAAACTCAAAATATAGGGGATTTCACTCTTAGGTACACATCTTCTAAGTAATTGGTCTGATCCTATCCTCCATAGGTAAGGGTCATCCCAAATAAAATACCTACTGTCATACTTGATTTTACCTTTTCCTGGGTAACCAAGTCCCCATGATGCCTACATGTGGCTAGATAATTCACAATGTCTACATACCATGGCCTTATTATCTTGACCGAGAAAAGGTGCTCATTCGGAAACTCCTCTTTCAGTGGTTCCGGATCATCTTTTGCTAGGAATCTACTTAGGTGATCATCTGCTAGGAGGTTCTCCCTTCCCTTTTTGTCCTTGATTTCCAAGTTGTATTCCTACAAAAGAAGAATCCAACATATCAACCTGGGCTTGGCCAAGAGGAATTTTAATGCTGCATGGTCAGAATACACAATAACTTTTGTCCCTAATAAATAAGATCTAAATTTTTCAAGGGCAAAGACTATTGTAAAAAAATCATTTTCGGTCATGGTGTAATTCTTTTGGGCTTCATCTAGTATTTTGGAGGAGTAGTAGATCACATGTGGATCTCTACCCTTTTTCTGCCTATGCACTGCACCAATGGCTGCATTGTTGGCATCACACATCAACTCAAAGGGAAAGCTCTAGTCTGGTGCTTGTATGATTGGTGCTGATGTCAACCTCTTCTTCAACTCCTTAAAAGATTTCTCACATGACTCATCAAAATTGAACTCCACGTCCTTCTATAGCAGCTTACACGTTGGCTCCGTAATTTTTGAAAAATCCAGCATGGCTAAGAAAACTTCTAACCTCACATAAGCATGAAGGGTAAGTCAAACTTTTAATGGTGTCAAACTTGGTCTGGTCTACTTCAATTCCATTTTTTGAAACAACATGGCCAAGGACAATGCCTTGGTCTACCATGAAATGACATTTTTCAAAAATTAGAACCAAACATGTATCTATACATCTTTTTAGAATGTTTTTCAAATTAAACAAGCATTGATCAAAATTATCACCATACACGGTGAAATCATCCATAAAAACTTCAATACTCTTCTCAACATATTCTGAAAATATACTTACCATACACTTTTGAAAGGTGGCTAGGGCATTGCACAATCCAAATGGCATGCGCTTGTAGGCAAATGTTCCAAATGGGCAGGTAAATGTTGTCTTCTCTTGATCCTCGGGTGCCATCGGTATCTGATGAAATCCTGAATACCCATCCAGAAAGAAATAATGAGACTTACCGGTCAGTCTCTCTACCATTTGGTCAATGAATGGCAACGGAAAGTGATCCTTTCTGGTCACTTAATTTAGATTTCGATAGTCTATGTAGACCCACCATCTATTTTAAATTTTGGTTGTCCTCTTTGTTCCATCCTCTCCTTCAACAACCGTGATACTTGTTTTCTTAGGAACTACCTACATAGGAGAGACCCAACTATCAGAAATTGGGTAAATTACCCCAGCATCAACTAACTTAATAATTTTTTTCTTGACAACTTCCCTCATAGGAGGGTTTAATCTCCTCTGGGGTTGTATGATTGATTTCTTATCCTCTTCGACATGTATTTTATGGGTACAGATGGTGAGGGATATGCCCTTGATGTCTACCATTGTCCAACCAATTGCTTTTCTGTGCTCCTTCAAGACAGTCGCTAATCTGTCCTCCTCATCTTTTGTCAGCTTAGCTGAGATGAGTACAGGTAAGGTGTCAACTTGGCCAAGAAAGGCATACTTAAGGTGATCTAGCTCGGTCTTCAACTCTAGCCTTGGTGCCTGCACAATGGAAGGTAAAAGCTCAGAATCTATGGATTATAATGATTGACAGTTTAAGGTTTCTTCTTGTAGTTTGGCCATGGGCTTGGCCAAGACCGAGTCTATTTTGTTAAGATCTGTCAATGTCTCCTTAAGCTCCTTCTGGTCTCCTGTTCTGTCCTCCAATTCTTCCAGTTTCTTAGATGAGATTCCCCTACTCAAAACATACTCGAGGGGGTCATTAGCACAAATATCTGCAATTTCTTCTGCAAGAGGATCTAAAACATCAAGAAAATTCAAGCTATGTAATTCATTAGGATGTTTTAGCCCTTCACTCATAAAGAACTTGATTATTCTGCCATCAAATTCCAGAATTATACTTCCTTCATAGACATCTATTTTAGCTCTAGTTGTCCTTAGGAATGGTCTTCCTAAAAGAACATCTGTGGCACTAGAAGGAAAGTCAGTATTCATCTCAACAATATAGAAATCAACTGGATAAATGAAATTGTTAACCTGGACAATTGTTTTTGATAATTGTTATCCTCCATAACTCCTAGAGGGTGAATAATTGTTCTGTCTTCCAACTGAATTACCACTTGAGTTTCCTTCATTTCGCCCATCTCCAATGTCTTATACTCACTCAAGAACATCACATTGATTCTAGCTACCAAATCACAAAGGTATTTTTCCACATTTTTGTTTCCTATTTTACATGGGATTGTAAAAGTGCCTTGATCCTTACATTTTTCGGGGAGCTGGGCCTGTATGACCGCAGAAACATTTTGGTTAAGGTTAACCCTTTCAATACCTGCAAGCTTTCTCTTGTTAGTACACAACTCCTTAAGAAATTTAGCATTAGAAGACACTTTAGCAATTAAATCCAACATAGGAATGTTCACAGTAAGTTTTCCAAAAATGTTCATAAATTCCTTTGCTTCATCCTTTCTCTTTTGTTTTGAGGATCTAGGAGGAAAATGTGGTGGAATTTCTATCTCTTCCTCCTAGGGTGTGACCTTTTCATCTAGCTTGGCCAAGACTAGGTCCTATTTTTCTGTTTCTACTGGAATGTTGGGCTTGGCCAAGACTGTCTCAGTCTGGATTTCTTCATCATCTTCATCTGCCTCATGGGACTGTTGTGTCTCTATCTCCCTGTCTATCTTTGCACCTTCCCGCTTTGGCAATACACTCCCACTCCTAAGACTGATAGCACTCATATTGTACTTGGGGTTATCTATTGTGGTAGAAGGTAATTTGCCCTGTGTGTCAAGCTGCTATTTTTGTGCCAACTGACTGATATACTTCTGTATTTCTACCAAGTTGGACTGGGTTGCTTGCATGAACTTCTGAAGTGTCTCTTCTATGGGCACACCAGTGAGCTTCAAAGGTTGAGTTGAAGGCGGCAGTTGTGGTACAGGGGCCTAGTTCTAAGGGGGTCTTGGCATAAAATATTAGAAATTGATAGGGGATTATTGAGGATGCTGATACTGCTGAGGAGCAGTTTGATTTAGCTGTAGCACGGGGTCCTGCCTCTACTTAAAGTTAGGATGACTCCTCTAGAAGTATTGGTTGCTCTCATGGGGGAATTTCTACTGCTGCCCCTAGTTATATCTATATGCTGCATTTACTTGAGCAGGATCATCTATTTGTTGCACCATGTAGCAACTGTGGGTTGGGTGATCCAGTTGTTGGCACACTCCACAACCATAGCTACCTTCTCAGGAGTTGCAGCTGTTGGCATCGTTGTTCATGCAGAAAGATTGAGGAGCATATTAGATATTTCAGTTAATTTTTGCTCAACATTTATTGCATTTAAATTAGAAGGGATAAAATTTCTCTATGTAGAGGCATTATTTTGGCAATTGTCTGCCATTGTCTGGAGCACTATCTTGGCCCTTATTGGTGTGAGATCCTGGAGGGCTCCTCTAGTTGCGACATCTACTCGCTCTTTGTCTTTTTGGCTCATTCCGTCATAAAAATACTGGATCAAGAGTTGATTTGCCACTCCATGCGTAGGGCATATATCTTGCAAATCTCAGAACCTTTGGTGATACTCACTAAGGCTCTCATTGCCTCTTTGCTGGACAGAAACTAAGTTCTTCCTTGCGGCCCCTGCTTTGGTTGCGTTCCAATATTTATTTAGGAAGACTAAGGACATCTCTTCCCATGTGGTAATGGTGTTGTGGGGAAGGCTGTAAAACTAATTTTTTGCTGAGTCCTCAAGTGACTAGGGGAATGCTTTTAGCTTGGCTCTTTCAATGAAAACGCCAGCTGACTTCAAGGTGTCACATTGAAGGTATAAGTTTCTTAGGTGGTTGTATGGATTTTCATTTGAGTGGCTGTGGAAATTGGTGAGATTGGCAATAATGTTGGTCTTAATGGACCAATCGTTTGGTATGAGGGCTAGCTGAATGGAGGAATAAGTCTCTCATTCGGCTGCTCTGTTCTGCTCCCTCATAGTCTATTCTTGTTGATTTTCTGCCATGACTGGAATCTGATTTTCTTCTTGGCCTACGACTTGGCCAAGATTGTTATCGAAGCTGAAATATGTTTGTGAACCAGAAACTTCCGATTCACTCTCCTCTTGGAACTTTCTCTTAGCTTTCTTTCTAATCTGTGTCTCAGTCCTTGTGAGCTCTAAATTGTAAGGAAGTAATTCTTCTTTTGAGGACCTGGTCATCAACTACAAAAACAAAAACAAAAACTATAAAACACCGTTAGTGGTCCCTGGCAACGGCGCCAAAATTTGATTGCCTGTCGAGAGCATAAAAAATAGTTGTATAATTGAGTGTAAAAATGGGGTAGAGTTACAACTTATCACTGTCCACAATGGACTTGTAGACAGTGGTAAGAGAATCGTCCACAGAGACCGCTAGGGAATTGTAGTTTTTGGTTGACTTCCTCGTCACTAGAATTGGCTGGTTGATTCTGAAACTAGGACAAAAGATAACAATTACGCAGTTAAAATAATCTTGGTCAAGGGCTTGGCCAAGATAAAATATTCTGGTGGGAAAATTCAAGCGGTGGTAAACTCCTGGTAAGGGCAATCTGAGAGCTCATGTTCTTATGCTTCGATCACTAAGTCAAGGGTATTCATCTCTATATTCATAGTACTGCTATAGAGTGGAGGTGTTCCTGCTCACTCCTACTTCCCTCATCTTCTAATTACCTAGCCGGTGCTCCCTTTCCTGATAATCCTAACCAAAGAACACCTTGCTAGTTAAAGGGTTTATTCTTTTGGCTACTGTCTTGAATGACTGTTCACTTCCTCAATGGCTTAGGGGAAGACAATACCTAGCCTAAGCTACCTCCCAATTGAGGCCATAGGTTGTCAATCTGGTCTAAACTATATCATTTATTTCCTATTAGCCTTCGCGAGACTAGCTGTCTACTTGGCCTATCCGGTTCCGCTCGTCCCCTTCTAAGCTGACTGCAACTCTTCTCTACTAAAATATAAGAGTGATCAAGTATTACTTCTAGCAAGCTAGCGATTCATTAAATCAGGAAATAAAATGATTATGGAAGTAGAAACTATTAAGAATGTTTAGACCTCACAAAGCATAAGAACATGGCTCATTAGCCCTTACCAAGAACTGGAGTTTAGCTAGACATAGTCATGGATGAATGATCATCAGTCAAATGTATTAAATATTTTCCTGATGCCTAAATACACAAATAAATGTGTACAGGGCAAGACAGGGTCGAACCACAGAGATTGAAGGAATAAAACGTTAATAAAGATGTATGACAAGGGACAAATGCAACAGAATATGGTCAAGAAACACCGGGGGAAGTTTTTATCGATTAATGAATTAATCGACGCAGATATGGGAGCTAACAAAACATATAAGTAAATAAATATAAATCGCAATCATAAAAGTAACAGGCATTCGGGGGCTCGAAAGTGAAACAACAATCAAGGGCAAGATAACAAAAGATACTCGAGGGCAAGAAAAGCAACAAGAGAGATATAAATCAGAGGGGAAGAGATCTTAGCAAAAGGTGTTCTCGGGTTGCATTCTAGGTCAGTTAATCATGGGCACGAAAATATTCCAAACTCAAGCACAGACCTGCTATAGGAGTCATGTTTCTTGTGAAATAATTGATAACAATCATAACAGCCCTAACGGTGCTACCACACTTACGGCTCCCACCAGGATGATTTCCCATAAGACCCGTTAGATATCTTCATATCGCCCGAGAATCCGAGAAGGATTCCTAGGATGGTCGACATCAGCGGGGGGGGGGGGGGGGGACTCATGCGACTCTATACGCACGACACCATCCCATCCTAAGGACCCACGAGCTTATCGCTCCTGGCAGCACGTATGATATCGCTTATGACGTCATCTGTCGGTATCGCTTGTGACGTCACCATTAGACATCGCCTTGATTGTTATCGCCAGGTATCGCCGAACAGGCCTATAAATACCCCCACTTTTCCAATCTAAAGGTAAGATCAAAATCACTGAGACGAACCTCTGTTATTTTTGAAACCCGAACTGACTTAAGCATCGGAGTGTCTACGCCGGAGCCCCCCCTCCGGCGCTTTACAGGTACATCCGACACCGACCGCCACCGTTCCGATCAGGCACGACTCCAAATCTTACAAGATCAACATAGAATCTTATCAAATGGTGCTTTCATTGAGAGTTTTGGTATATTAAGTGAGCGTCCTTAATAGCCAAGCTCCGTCTAGTCGGAAGATTGGAACGGTCATGATCACGGGATCAGAGCCTATCCGATCATCATCCTCTAATATCCCTTTCTCAATCCGCAGACAGTTATTCCCTTTTGTTACTGCCGATCTCTCTATGACTACACAACCAATCATTTCGGGATCTCTGGACCTCTCGGTTGGAATTGCTGGGGGACAGGCCTCCTCGCAGATGGACATCTTGTCATCTCAGATAGTGGTATCTGATTTTTCCACTCCTCTTTCGGGGGGATATGTGCTTAATCGTGAACATCCTTTTGCAATGGAAATAGCGGCCCTTCGTTCTCGGCTGGAATATTTGACGGAAATGGCTACAAGAGTCACGCCTGGAGCTTCTGGATCTAGTCTCCCTCCTCGCGTCATGTTTACACCATCTATTGTCGCTGATCGACCTTTATCACCATTGTTTCCAGAAAACCTCCAGATGCCTTTATCCGCGGGAAATCCTCCGATTAGTGTTGAGCAGTTTACTCAGGGAAGAGTAGAGGCTTACGTACCACAAATGCCGCAAGGTCTCCTCCTACAAGGAGACAGGCAGCTTGTGGGGGTTAGGAACCGGTGGGACGGACGGAGGGAAGGAGCCAACAGAAGTCTGTCTCCCGAGTACAGTGAAAGATCCAGTAGTCGAAGGTATCGAAGTCGTTCGCACAGGAGCCGCAGTCGATCTCCTAGGCGACATCCTACACCAGAACCACGAAATAGGGGGCGTCAGGACGAAATGTCTCCTCCGCGTCAGGCACGTGAAATTCTTGATGATACATCGGGCCACCCATTTAGTCGTCGTATAAGGCGTCACAGGGTCAGTCGGCGCGTGAAGCTTCCCACTGATGTTTATGATGGCACCAAGGATCCCATCTCGCACATTAATAAAGTGAAGGACTTTGTTCAGTTTCAGACCCACAGTGATGCGGCGTTATGCCAAATATTTGTTATGACATTATCGAGTGTGGCGCGTCTTTGGTTTGAGGGTCTCTCTGGTGGATCCATTAATAATTTCTCGCAATTAGAATCTAAATTCCGGAGCAGATTTAGCACGGCAATTCCAATCAGGAAATCTGCTGCCGCGTTATTTGACATACAACGAAGGCCTCAAGAAACCTTAAAGGAGTTTCTTAGTCGCTTCGATTTGGAAATGTCCTTAACACCGGGCGTTACCATTGATTTTGCTATAGAAGCTCTGAAAAGGAACTACCGCTATGGAAAGCTGAAAGACGCGCTCATGGTGGATCCTCCAGTGACTTTAGATGCGTTGAGGCTTAAAGCCCACAATTACACAAAAATGGAAGAGGAAGAAAATAGAGATAAGACGTATGACGCGTCGCATAGGACATCTCAAATTACTACTGCTCCCACGAAGCTACTACCTGACGACCATTTTATCGACGATTACGCCAGGAGGAAAGACCATATCCCCAAGGCCTCCAACAAACAGAAGGGTCATTTTTCGAAGGGAAAAACCGGTGGTTCTCCCTCTCGACGTCACGGGGATTCTTACAAGAACCGGACGTACGACCCAGATTTTCCTTCTCTTAACGTACCAAGGGCAGAGATTTTAGCGATAACGGAACAGCGAAATCTTCCCATCCGCTACCCCGCGCCTATGAAACCAGGAGTGCTTCTAGGGAGAAGGGAAAATGCTTATTGTAAATTCCACAAAGCCAGGGGCCATTCCACCGAAGCGTGCAGGGAGTTAAGATCGACGATAGAACGCTTGGTAGAAGAAGGATATTTGGGGGAATTTGCTACCCAAATAAGAGAAGATGCCAGAAATAATCTTATGAAAAGGACAACAGACGAACCACCAGTTTCTCTTCGCGTTCCGCAAAAGGATGATGCTCCCAGAGGTAAAGATATGGAAACTCTTGCGGTTGATGATGAATATATCCCTATGATTAACATTATAGCGAGAGGAACCCCTTACTTGGACGAATCAGAGCAATCGGCAGCCACGAAAAGAGATAAACGCACACGTGATGGCGTGACAAAAAAAGGAGATGCGATAGGCATATTGGATCGAATGGTATTATCCTTTTCCGAAGAGGATGAGAAAGGCGTCGTCTATCCGCACAATGATGCTTTGGTGGTTACGCCCGTCATCGCCAGTCATGGAATCAGAAGAACTCTTGTTGATAACGTGAGCGCGGTGAACCTCTTTTCGCTGGAAGCTTACAATCTCATGAAATGATCTGATAATGAGTTAACACCGAGCAAACGGCCTATAGTCGGCGTTGATGGGGTTCCAATTCCTTTCACGGGGGTAATTACTTTGCCCATATATTTCCGAGAAGACACTTACAAGCGATCAGAGAACCTGTTGTTCCTTGTCGTGGATCTGAATTTGCCTTACAATGTCGTGCTCGGACGACCTTTCCTCAACCGCTTTGGAGCGGTGATATCTCAGAAGCATTTAAAGATGAAATACCCCTCCTGGGATGGGGTAGTATCGGTAAAATGCGATCAAAAGTTAGCGGCGGAATGCTACTCGCTCATGACTCAAAGAAGCTGCGATAGGTACGTATGTATAGCAGCGGATCCCTATGAGCAGAGTGATGAGAAGCGTGCTCAACCTCTAGAAAAAATGGTACCCATTCCGGCAATCGGTATAGAGGAAGCAAGTTTCCTGATCAGTGAAAAACTCAGCCCAGCAGAAAACCTTCAACTGGCCTGGCTGCTGAACAAATGCCAAGGAGATTTCGCATGGAAACCCTTCGATATGCCAGGTATGTCGCGGGAAATAGCCGAACATCGTCTCAATGTGGACCCAGATGCCAGGCCGGTACAGTAAAAGTGACGCGCGTTCTCTAATGAAAAGGCGTTGGCTGTGGATAAGGAAGTAGCAAAGCTCCTTGACGCAGGATTTATCCGCGAAGTTCAATATCCCACCTGGCTAGCGAACCCTGTCCTTGTTCCTAAGCCCAATGGGGATTGGTGCATGTGCATCGACTTCACAGATTTAAATGATGCCTGCCCTAAGGATTGCTACCCGCTTCCTCGCATAAATCAGTTAGTTGATCAGACTGCTGGATACGCTTATCTAAGCTCATTGGACGCCAACTCTGGATATCATCAGATTCCCATGGCCCGGGAAGATGAAGAAAAGACTGCGTTTCTCACTCCAAAGGCCACCTACTGTTATACGGCGATGCCGTTCGGGCTGAAGAACGCCGGGGCTACATTCCAACGTATGGCCAATAAGATATTCGAAGAGCTAATAGGGAGGAATGTGGAAGCATACGTTGACGATATTTTGGTGAAGAGCGCGAGCTTTCAAGATCACCTACGAGACTTAAAGGAAGTCTTTGACGTGATGAAAAGGTATCGTATGAAGTTAAATCCCCGAAAATGCATGTTTGCATTTCAGACAGGAAAATTCTTGGGCTACGTGGTCAGCCAAAAAGGCATCCTGCCTAATCCCTCAAAGGTTAAGGCCATACAAGACATGATATCGCCAAGAACCATTAAAGAGGTGCAAAGGCTAACAGGGCGAGTCATTGCCCTTGGGCGATTCATTTCCAAGCAAGGAGAAAAGTGTCTCCCTTTTTTCAAAGTCATACGCAAGAAAGCCTAGTTTGGGTGGACCCCGGAATGTGAGGAAGCATTTATCGGCCTAAAAGATTACCTATCGTCTGACTTATTATTGACGAGACCTGAAGTAGGTGATACTTTATATTTGTATCTTGGCGCCGCGGATGAAGTGGTCAGTGTCGTCCTCGTTCGCGACGATAACCATTCTCATCGCCCGGTCTATTTTGTGAGCCACGTCCTGAAGGATGCGGAGTTGCGATACGCCCGAATTGAAAAGATAGCGTTCGCTCTGATACAAGCCACCCGCAAAATGGATCGGTATTTTCAGTCTTATTCCGTTATCGTGCTCACAGACCAGCCTCTGAAAAGAATATTTCGAAAGCCTGAATCTTCTGGAAGAATGTTGATTTGGGCGCTTGAACTAGAACAGTATGGATTGAGGTATCAGTCGCAACCGTCCGTAAAAGCTCAAATCCTGGCCGATTTCATAGGGGAATGTACCTTTACAGAGGATCCTTTGGACGGTGTACCTGAAGCGGAATGGGGCGACATGGATCTCCCGTTCCCGGAAACCTACACGGACCTCTGGATCGTCCATGTGGATGGAGCTAAAAACCAAGAGCTGGCTGGAGCTGGAATTTTTATAAATGGGCCGCACGATATGCAAATACGATACGCCATTCGAATCCTACAGCCGTTATCTAATAACGCGGCAGAGTACGAGGCGTTGCTAGCCGGGCTCAGAATAGGGAAATGACTTTCCTCTAAAGGGAGGCACGATACTAGAAGAATAGGAGACCTGCGTCTAAAAATCTGTGGTGATTCCAAGTTGATAATTGACCAGGTCTTGGGGCATTCTCAGGCCCGGGAACCCATTATGATTCAATATCTCGCCAAAGTAAAGTGAGAATTGTTGGAAATAAAGAAAGAAGGCATGCAGGTCAGCTTCGAGCATATCCCTAGGGAGGAAAACGCTGAAGCTGACAATCTAGCCAAAATGGCCGCGAATCCGGAAGCGTCCATACCCAAAGGTGTATACTATCGAGAGTTATCGGTACCATCATGGAAGAGCAAGCATCTTTATGTGTGGAGGAGCGCGAAAGCGACTGGCGAATTCCCGTAATCAAATTCTTGAAACACGAGGAACTGCCTGAGGATACCGCTGAAAAGAAGAAGGTATTGAGACAGGCAGCACGTTGTACATACTATGACGGGGACCTGATTCGAAGGTGTTTTTCCCACCATGCCGCCAAATGTATAACTGAACAAGAGGGCCTTCACACCTTGCGTGAAATTCATGAAGGGGTATGTGGTATGCACGTGTCAGGCGGTACCCTGGCAGCACAGGTCTTTCGATCCGGATTCTACTGGCCCACCATCCGAAGAGATTGCCACAACTATGTGCAAACCTACCCTAAGTGCCAGGAATTTGCCAAGATTCCTCGGCGGCCTGCCACTGAAATATCTAAAATTATCGCCCCTTGTGATATGAGCTTAAAGGCTCCAACTCGTTTCTCTTGTCTTGCCTTCCGTCTAGGCCAAGACTGCTGTCTAGGGTGAACCTACTGTCTAGGCCAAGACTCCCGTCTAGGCCGAACCTACTGTCTAGGCCAAGACTGTTGGCCGAAGCCCATCCTCCAAGCCCATCTTCATTGCTGCCAAGGCCAAGCCCCTTTGTCTAAGGGTGTAAGGGTAATTTACCCATTGTTAGGTTTTAGTATTTAAAGTGCAAACATTTCATTTCAGCACTTGCCTTTGATTTTGATGATATTCTCTTTGGCCAATTCTTAGAGTAAACTAGTGTAACTTAGGGTTCTTGGTAACCGGTGCCATTAGGGCTGAAAACCATTGTTTATCTTATATCTCTTCTTGTAATTAAGCTCTTGAGCTTTGTTCTTAAATCAGAAAAGAGAGATCCTTAACTAGTTTATAGAAAGGTTGCTTGGTTTGCTAATCAAGAGGGTTTTCTAATTAGTTAAGTTCCTATTATGTTCATCATCTAAACACCTCTAAACATCATCCATTTCCGCTGCAACACATACTCCATTTGAACACTAAAAGCACCTTCATCCGTTCATCCATCCAAGCTGCCAACCTCTCACAAGAGGACTAGATCCGGCTCAAGAACAGCAATTCGGCCTCTTCTTCTCCAAAATCGAAGTTGAGCTCTTATCACCTTGTCCTTTTGCTAAATGGGGGATCGATATCCTAGGCCCATTCCCAAAGGCAAGGTCTCAACTAAAATTTGTGATAGTGGCGGTAGACTATTTCACTAAGTGGGCAGAAGCTGAAGCGGTCGCCACAATCACGGCAGAAAAAACTTGGCGTTTTTTCAAACATCAAGTTATCATGAGGTTTGGCGTACCTCGTGTCCTTGTTAGCGATAACAGAACGCAGTTCACCAGCCAGTTCTTCAAAGACCAGTGCTCAGAATTTGGAATCGAGCAACGCTTTTCCTCCGTGGCTCATCCGCAAACTAATGGACAGGCGGAAGTAACCAATCGGAGCATCCTTAGCGGCATCAAGAAAAACCTGGAAGGGTCTAAAAAGAAATGGGCTGATGAGCTACCGTACGTGATGTGGGCATATCGCATGACCGTTAAGACTACCACCGGAGAAACACCTTTCGCGTTGGCCTTCGGGACCGAAGCTGTTACACCGGTGGAAATTGGAACCATGAGTCTGCGGGTAGCTCACTTTCGGGAGGAACTGAATGAGGAAAGGTTACGAGCTAACCTGGACGCGTTACCAGAAGTCCGAGAGAAAATCCTTCTGAAAATGCAGCATTATAAATGAAAGATGGCCCGTTATCATAACAGGCGCGTCAAAGAACGGTTGCTGAAACCCGGAGACCTGGTACTCAGAGACAAGCGAGCGGCAGGGCAACGTATGGGAAAATTCAGTCCAAACTGGGATGGACCATATCGCGTCACCCACGTTGTCGGGAAAGGAGCCTATCATCTGGAGACTCTCGATGGTACACCCTTATCCAACTCTTGGAATATCGCTCGCTTGAAGTTATATTACTCTAGAATTTGATTTTATCTGCACCTTTGATTTATGTCAACCCTAACCATGACTAACGCTCGATGAGAGAGCTTTCGTGGAAGTTTGTGGTTGTCTTTGTGCAGATAAAAAAGGGGGTATTTTGGGGAAGTGAAAAGTCCTATCCTTGTGATGACCGGTCTTGATCAGATGGCCCATTAAGTGAGGGCACTACCCACCATACCTTGAATTAGCGTCGGATTGAAAGATCCTGGACGCCCCCGGGGGTGAAAAGTCCTATCCTTGTGATGACCGATCTTGATCAGATGGCTCATTAAGTGAGGGCACCACTCGGTATCTTTGGGAGTGAAAAGTCCTTTTCTTGTACTGACCGTTCTCGTGGAGACGACCCAACAAGATGAGGCACGCCCCAAAGAAATAGAAACTCCATTCTAGAAACAAGAATCCTATCTTAATGGCTGGGCTACTATGGCTAAGCCATTAAGTAAGGACACGGTTCTAGACGCGAGGGCAACGCCCAAAAGTGAAAATTCCCTAGCCTTGTGATAGCCGTCCCGATCCGACAGCTCACTAAGACGAGGCACTTTAAGGGCCGATCGTGAAATTAGGGAAACGCGGAGAATTGTGAAATCCCGGCTAGTAACCAGATGAGTAATCCCTGGTGAAGTGTAGAGCTGATAGTGAAAGCGATTCCCGCGGGTTCCAGGGTAACGCCCTATGATGGCAGCGAAAAGGCTCCTACGGGTAATTACTATCCCTCGTAACGTGTTTTTGTTACTGATGATTTACAGTTGAGAATGCGCAGAATACTTTTCGGGCAGTGGAAGGAGCGAGGATCTCGTCAGCTGATCTATCGCTAGTCTTACAAAGAAAGTTAACCCAATACCAAATTCTGTAATTTGGTGGGAGCACTAAGGATCTGTTCGGATAAGTAAGCGCATTGGAAAAACATGGCGAAGATAACGCCAAAGGGGTTTGCGAGGAGGCAACTAAATAAAGGAAAGTCAGCAATAAAAGTAGCTTGATCCTATCGAAATGTTTAAAGGGGGCTACAAAGTACAAACTTCGGTGGTCAAAATAATAAACAAAAATTTAGTGACGCTTGATCACTAAGGAAAGAGCTATAAAGCCTCGAAGCATGTCAACCTTCGGGGTGCCTCCGTTTCCAGCCTGCCGCCTTAGCTTGGCGAAAGCCCTCCTCATTAAGGTGGCCAGATCTTCGTTTGAAAGCGGCAGTGACCTCATCGGGTTTGTATGCGTCGACCTCATGGGCTTCCTCAAAGCAAGCGACCAAAATAGAGGCAGTCTGCTTGACATGCCACAGGCTCTTGTCAGCTGACTGTTCCTCCAAGGCAGCTTTCTCCTTGGCCAGGGAGGACTTCTCATTCTCCAAAGCAGTAACTTTGGCCCTCTCCGCTGCCAAGGCGGCCGACTGCTCTTCTTTCTGCTTCTGATGAGCCAGTAATAAGTTTGTACGCTCCTCCAGCAACTTTTTCTTCTCATTCTGCTCTCGCACTAATCCTTCCAAAGCAGAGGAAAGAGAGGCAGCCTGACGTCGCGCCTCCTCTGCCCAGTAATGGAATTTCATCAAATTAGTGAAAAGGTTGGTGCGCAAGGAGTTCTCCCTATCAAACGCGCCTTTAGAAAGAAAAGCGTCACATTCTGCCGCAGACGCCAATACCTGGGAAGCCAATAAAGCCGAAACTTCATCCCAGCCATCACCCCCCAATGCCGCCAAACCGGTGTTACGGAAATCATACAGTCCAACTTGATGGGTTACAGAGCTAACCCCACCTATCGAACTAAGATCCGCCACAAAGTTGAAGGTGGTACCTCCTTCGCCATAACGATCCCGCAGAGGAATGCTCGAAGGAGCAAACGCCAGAGGAGAAGGAGGGTGAACCTGGGTGGACGAACCCCCTGGAGCAAGATAAGTGCCATGAGGCTGATAGCCTGAAAAGTCCTGCAAGACCTCTTGATATCCTGGATTAGAGGAATATGCGTGAGCGGGACCGCCGAAAGAATTGGGCGAAACCCCGAAGGTATCGCCTGTGCCCAAGTTCTCCAAAAATTCTGACTGATTCCCTCCCTGGGGAACAGTCGTAGAGTCAAACCCGTCCGCAGGCCTGCTCCCCATCCCGGTGGTAGAGGAAGACGGATTTCTGCCCTCATCTTCCAGCCGCTGTCTCTTCCTGGAACCAGTCAGCACGTATCCTATATTCATATCGCCTGAGGGAGGAACAGAGGTAGCGACAACGATAGCGTCCTGCCAAGAACGCAATATGAAATATAGATAAGAGAAATCAAACGACGACAGACGTCGAAATATAGCATATCATGACTAAAAAGCACCCTTACTATATCAGTGTGGGGAAGAGGTGCTTCTGAAGAGCCTGCCGCGTCTGGAGAAGGTGTAAGAGCGGCGACACTTCTCATTTTTCTCTTCTTTTTTCCTTTGGCAATGGCCATAGGAGCCTTAGAAGAAGAAGAAGGCTGGGCAGGAGGAGCAGCGATGGTCACAAGGGGAACGCCTGAAGGAATGTCAGAATCCCTCACACCGACCGAAGAAGAGGAAACTTGAACAAGAGTAGCGGAAGTAGCCGGAAGATCGGTAGGATTGTCAGTCGCTTCCGTGGAAGTAGCTCTCTCCTTTTCTTCTCGCTCTTGAGCCCTTTTCAAGCGTCTCCTTACGCTCTCAGGTTTATAATTGGGATCCGTCGCTGCGAAAGCACAAAATAGCGTCAGCATTAGTATCAGCGATAACAAAGAAAAGAGTGACGCGACACTCACGTTTAACACAAGATTGAATGTCCATTCTACAGGCCACTTGACGAATGTGAACGCTGATTTCCAGTTTGAGCAATGTGTTTAACCAGTCTTGCTCACGTTTCGGAAGGGTCCCTGGTCGGCTCCAGACGTTGTCATCCACGTTTTGATTAAAACCAGATTGCCACCAGGAACCAAGATCTCCAGGAAGATCTATCACAAAAAACTCCTTTTTCCAGCCATCAACGGAAGACTCGATATGGAGGAGTTTCCAAGTAAAAGACTTCAGAGAGTCATCGTCAAAGCGGGGCGATATCGTTATCACCCCCCGGTATTTCATCAACTTAAAAAGAGATTTAAGCAGTAGAAGGGAAGGGGAAGTAATCCCTTTGTATTTGCAAAGTTCCAAAAAAGCATAAACACAACAATAGGCATTTGGGGATAGTTGGGCCGGAGTCAGATCGCCGGCAACGAGAAATTCTTTGACAAAAGAGTCAATGGGAAGCCGAAAGCCATAACGGAACATTTGCGCATACATGACCCTACGATTGCCCGTCAACACGCTATTCAGACGTAGTGACTCAGGGGCAACAGTGGTTTTATAATCATCAGGAATATCAGCATTATGGGCGGCCAAATGCTCACGAAGAGCGGCCTCATATGTGATAACACTAGACGTAATATCCATCCTTTTCTCATCGGTAGATTTCGACTCAGTACGGCGAGTCTTAGCCATGGCAGAATTAAAGAATTAAAAGATGAAGAAGACGATGGAAGAGAAAGGAAATACCTTCAGAGAAAAGCACTTCAAAGAGCCTTGAATAGTGGGGAGAAAATAAGACGGCTAAAAGAAAATATGAGAAAGCGGGATGATAAAAGAAAAGTGAAAAGAATAAATATTGGGTTTTATAACCCTAATGGTCAAACGAAACGACGAATGCCGTAGTCGTTGCGTGGAAGCGGCATAAGGAACAAACTCAAGTAATGAGTGCAATCCTAGAAAAGCGCTACAACGCCTCGATTTAGGCAACGTTCTCAAGCACGCTAGCCCGTGGCGCTGGAAGAAATAGACACGTGTGCATGCACAATCACGACTTTTCTAAGGAAAGGATAGCAAGCATTAAATGCTCTGAAAAGAAGGTACTATCTCTAGGGAAAAAACAAGAGCGATATCACATGAAAGGAGATAATGCAAGATGGCGTTGATTAAAAAGAATAGCGTTGGGATAACGTGGAAAGGCGAAATAAAAACCAAATAGCAATCAAATACAAATATTGTCGCACAACAAGGCGTTATTACAAGACAAAGAAGCAAATAAGCAGAAAATCTTCTAAAGGGAGTAACCTCGATTAATCATGGGCCCTCGCGAGCATCGCGATCACCATTCCTCCGCTTCTCTCCAGAAGAAGGAAGATCTCTCTCACCTTCGCCCAAATCCTTCCCTAAAGCAACATCTAATTCTCCCTTTAAATCAAGAGAAGGTCGAACCTTGTCACGATGATCCTCAAAAAAGTAGTTTAACTCGCGAAAACAGGCCAGCATGTCAGTCAGAAGACGCGAATGGCGTACTTCGGGAGGACACCGCAAGAACTCTTCTTTGTCCTTCGAAGAAGTAAACATTTGCCCCACTATCGGGCCCACTGGTTCCTCTCGCGATGACGGGTCCGATACCCCTAAAGCACGGAGACCGTCGGTACCAAGGGAAGACAAGTCCAGTTTATAAGCAATGGGGCCTTGAAGACCTTGAGGGGAAAGATTGGCGATATAAGGAGGAGAGTAATTTTTTGCAGAATCACCAATGCCCGAAATCGAAGAAAGAAACAAGGGTTGAGGCTTCCGTGGGGAAGGAGCGATGGGATTCGGAGTTGGTAAGCTCACATCTGGAATAAAGGAGCGAATAGGGGAGCTAGGACCGTCAGACACCAAGGGAGAGCCCACCGCTGCCGAAGCCTCGTTAACCTAGGGAGGAATGGCAGAGGGCGCCTTGGTAACTTCCGTCACTGGCAAGGGACTCATAACGTGCGAGGCGTCAACCTCCTCGGAAGGAACCCCATTGATTTCCTCCTCGGAAGGAACTAGTGGGTCAGATTTCTCTTTGCGAACTCTTTTTACGAGACGCTCCATTTTGGCAGCAATCTCTTCGCTATCATCCTCGGTCGACTCCGCTGAAGGATCACTTTTTCTGGACCTAAGTTTCATCCGTTGGGCAAAGGTGGCATGACGCAGCTCGGAACCAGTATCCATACTTCCGCTATCACTGTCAACCTCTTCAAATACAGGATTACTTGGGGCCACACCCTTACCACGAGCTGGTAGCCAATTCTCAAGGAAATGAGAAGGTCGGGCAGATGTGTTGCGTGTCACGACAGTTTTGTTTCTCCTTCCTCGGGCGGAATAGGCGGACGACTAGAGCCTTCGGGTGGAGGAGAAGGAGGTAATGTCTGAAGCGGCACCACGTTTAGAGGAACGTCCCTTTCCTCGGAGGATCGACCCTCAGCGTTACCTGCCGATAAAATATTTTAATACGACAAGAAAGTCGAAGCGATAAGGCGATAAAAGAAAAGACTCACCAACGACACATTCTGACAGAGGCCTAAACCGAGCAAATTCCCGAATACGGAAAGGCCCTTCTATTTCTAATAAGGCGTTAACATGGAATACATCCATACTAGACAACACATCTGGTTCCCGCCAAGCGGCACTAGTAATTTTTTGGTTGAAACCACCGCGCCAAAACCGAGAGGGCAAGCGAAGGGTGAAGAAGCCATTTTTCCAGTTGTCCACGTTCTCTTCGAAACCTTGAAAAACCGAACAAGAGCACCATTCCATCTTGGGGTAATATCCACTAAGCAGTTATGTCACCTCAAGGTGAAAAATGTGCAGAATAGATCGAGCGATGGAGCGAAAATATGCTTCATCTCACACGAGCGAAGAAAGGCGTAAAGCCCACACCAGGAAGGCGGAGTTATTTGAACAGGATTGAAATCGTAGTGGTCTAGCAGTTTCAACAGAGAAGTATGAAGCGGAAGACGAAACCCGTAGGTAAACATCTTGAAATAAACCAACCGGAACGTCCCCCACATGGCATCAGTAAGCCGAATATCCTTCAAGGGGACAAAGGGGCGATATCCCGGGGGAAAAGTGATACCGTTCTCCTCTAACTCAGCCCTCAAAACCTCATTACAATCAAAAACACTACGAGCTCTCCTGACTTCGGGATCTAGAGGATTTTCGATAATTGCAGAAGGCCTAGCGCAAGACATAATGGAAGGGAAAGTAAAGCTATGGCAATAGAGAAACAAAATACCTAGAGCAGAGAACCAGTAAATCGGCCGTCGGCACCGGCGAAGCAATTGCAGTAAAATCCCTCGAGAAGAAAGAAGCGCAGATGAAAGGAAATACGAAGAATTTTGAAATATTCGCAGAAAATACTAAAAGAGAAGAGTAAACTCCTTATAAAGGTTAAACCTAAAAAAGGAACAGCCTGTGAAAACAAAACACGTGCAGAAGGGAAAAGGACGCGTGGACAATCATCAATGTCTTTTGGGAGAAGACAGTTGCTGACTGAAAACCGAAAGGCGGTTGCGTCAAGCGAAAAGCCCACTCCCGCGATAATCCTGAAAACATGAAGAAAGAAAAGCGGCAGAAGAGCAAAAAGAAACGAAAATGTCATTTTATTATTTGGGAAAGCCATACGGCATCTACAAAGAGGCATGGTATGCCCATCTATTCGCCATCAGACCAGGAGATGCCATAGCAGTAGACCACGTCATCATCGTCCTCCCCTAAAAGTGATGAATCTTCACCAGCGAAAGGGAAAGGTTCCTCAACCTTCTCTCCCACGCGATTGGATGATCGACCCGACTCCTCCTTGACAGACGGCGACACCGCTTTAACAGCTGAGCATGCGGAAGGAGCCCTTGGCGGTAACTCGTCAGGAGGGAAAGATGTTTCTCTCCCCTTCGAAGAGAAAGAAGCAAGAGAATCGAAGAATGACTTAGATGCCTTCGCAGCATCTTTCCTCCGCCTCTTGCGGCACCGTCGGCGAGCAGGTGGCCTCCAGGGAGGCGACGGAGGAGGATTATCCGAATCAGGAGAAGTCGGAGGAGTTGGTGGAGAATCTCGAGCGAACGTATCTAAAAAATAAGAATCAGCCATGAGATCACAGAATATTAATAAAGGAGAAAGCAACAAGGAGACAAAAAATAACGAAGGGGAGAAGATCCTTTAAATAGCCAGAAATTTGGGAAGAAAGGATCTTTGATCTTCTAACCCGACTCTTGAAAGAAGACACGTGTACAGCCTGAAGTGCAGATATGGATTTACAGGCACGCCTGTTGAGATTTCCTCTGATCGAGGAAAACCGCAAAATCGCCCAATCAGTTGCCAGGACAACAGCGGCGTAGATTTAATGTTGAACAACCAATCAAAAAACTGCCAAGTGGCTGAACCGTTTTCAGTTGGGCTAAGAATATCTCCTAGAAAGACAAAGGGCGCATTTAAGAAGAAGAACAGTTGCAAAACGGCGTGCTAAAACCGGTTTATTTATTATGGCATAGGGGCCGGAAAGTACATTTACATGCCAGGAAGAAAAGAGAAAAGGCCCAAAGGGAGCCATCGCTATCAGGCGTCAGAACCAGCATCCTCAGGCACTTCGGGAAGGTCCCGCAGAGAATTCATGACCAGAATCAGATCATGGGAGGTGGCTCTCATTCCCTTCAGACAGCACCCCAGTATATCCTTGCGTTGCTGCAGCATGGCGATCACCACTTGAATCCGAGCGATGGAGGCAACCAGCTTTGACACCCTTTCCAGAGGGCTGAAATCCTCCAGAGATGTAGCTCCCAGCCTAGAATGAAGAGGGGTCAACATTCCTTGCAGCTCCAGGATGTCCTCAGAGGTCTTGACCAACATGTTCTCCAGGAACCCGACATCCCCATCATTGAGGTTCTTGAGAGAATGGCCCTTGGAAAGGAGAAAATTCTTAGTCAAATTATCCATGATGAAAATTGCCAGAGATGAGGAGAACGTGGGTGGAGAAAGTTCCCCAATTTATAGGCCCCACGAGAGAGGCCTTGGAAATAACAAAGAGGTCCTCAAAAGGCGAGCCGTCTCGTCACCCCTAAGGACTGATAAGCCTAAAGCGGAGTCAAAGGTTGATGCTCGTATGCCATCCGTGACATGAATGTTCGAAAGGATGCAAGATGAAATATGGAAAAATGCCAAAAGGCACGATATCACGGGTAGCCATTACGTAAAAGCCATATGGTTACCGGTATCCACAGTGTAAGGCCGCGTTGATGTCGCAGGTAGCCCTAGATGCATAAAACCTCGTTGACATCGCAGGTATCTGGTGGTATAAAGCCTTGCTAATCGTAGGCAGCTGATGGCGTAAAGCCGCGATGATATCGTTGTTTCCTTAAAGCAAAAGAGGAAAACGGGGCCCGCGTGACCTCAAACCCCTGTAAGTACAAAGGTTTACTAACTTCTCTATAAATACCTATCTCCTCCGTGTGTTTGCAGTACACTTGAAAGGATGATGGACGCGGAATGAATGCAAATCCACGACCTGACCTGGTTGCCATTTTTAGCGGTATCGCAAATGACCCATCAACAGCCCCTTCTATGGCAAGAATAAAGTTGAGACTCCGTAAGCCCTGACAAGAGGCCAAACAAACTAACATCGCTGGGTGAAAGAAATGCCCTTATGATCACGAGTGTAATAGCAGCGTCTCTCGCGGACCTCTTACCGCCTCAGAAAAGCAGGTCTCTGGATAAGAATGGCGGACGGAATTCGTTTGTTCACTGGAAAGCTTCAGAACTAAGTTCCAGCTCATCACTCAACACGGTTGACGTCGAGCAGACAGAGAAACTCAGAGATCCTGCAGACATATCGCCCCCCGAAAGAACAAGTTTCATCTAAGATTTCAGACATGGACAACCCTTGGTAAACACTCGGGCTCATTTTCAGTTGGGCTTATGATAACAATCATAACAGCCCTAACGGTGCTACCACACTTACGGCTCCCACCAGGACGATTTCCCATAAGACCCGTTAGATATCTTCATATCGCCCGAGAATCCGAGAAGGATTCCTAGGATGGTCGACATCAGCGGGGGGAGGGGGGGGGGAACTCACGCGACTCTATATGCACGGCACCATCCCATCCTAGGGACCCACGAGCTTATCGCTCCCGGCAACACGAATGATATCGCTTATGACGTCATCTGTCGGTATCGCTTGTGACGTCACCATCAGACATCGCCTTGATTGTTATCGCCAGGTATCACCGAACAGGCCTATAAATACCCCCACTTTCCCAATGTAAAGGTAAGATCAAGATCACTGAGATGAACCTCTATTATTTTTGAAACCCGAACTGACTTAAGCATCAGAGTGTCTACGCCGGAGCCCCCCCCCCAGCGCTTTGCAGGTACATCCGACACCGACCGCCACCGTTCCGATCAGGCACGACTCCAAATCTTACAAGATCAACATAGAATCTTATCAATAATGTAGATATTTCAAATGAAATAGGGAAGGGACCTATAAAATCAATTCGCCATATGTCAAAGATTTCACAAGAAATAATACCTGTCAAGGGCATCTGGTTTCGAGCACCTATATTACCTGTTGCTTGATAGCGAGGGCAAGATGCGCAGTATATGTAACTATCTTTGAACACTGATGGCTAGTAGAGACCTACGTCCACAACCTTTAAGGCAGTCTTCTTTGCTGCAAAGTGTCTGCCTTCTATTGATGAATGGTAAAATTTTAGGATAGAGGGCACCTCGTCCAATGTCATGCACCGCCTAATAATTTGGTCCGAGCAATGCTACTAGAGGTAGGGACTGTCCCAAACATAGTACTTGGATTGGTTCTTGATGCGGTGACGTTCAGAGGCTGAGGCATCGGTAGGGAAAGAACCGACTGCATAAAAGTTGGCTATATCAGAAAACCAAGGGGAATGGACAGCTTGGGCAAGACAAAGATGCTCATCTAGAAAGGCATCACAGATGGGCACTTGTGAATCATCCTCTTGGGCTTGAAGTCTGCTCAAATGGTCCGCAACCAGATTCTCTGTCCCTTTCTTGTCCTTAATTAGGATGTCAAACTCTTGAAGTAATAGGATCTACCGAATGAGGCGGGGCTTGGCGTTGGTCTTTTTCAACAAACACCTAAGGGAAGTGTGGTCAGAGTAGACAATGACATGAGTTCCCAAGAGGTATTATCAGAATTTATTCAGGGCATAGACAACCGCCAAAAGCTCCTTCTCGGTGGTTGTGTAGTTTTGTTGGGCTGGATCCAACAATTTTGAAGCATAATAGATCACATAGGTCTCTTTGTCTTTCTTTTGTCCTAAGACGGCTCTAAGTGCATGGTTACTCGCATCATACATTATCTCGAAAGGGAGTGACCAATCAGGGGCTCGAATGATAGGGGCAGAGATGAGTTTGTCCTTGAGGGTGTTAAATGAGGCTTTGCATCTGTCATCGAATATAAAATCCACCTTTTTTTTTAAGCAAATGACACATAGGTTGGATAATTTTTTAGAAGTTCTTGATAAACTGCCTGTAGAAACCTGCATGCCCAAGAAAGGAACACATGTCACGAACACTGGCGGGGTAAGGCAAGGATTCAATTACCTCAATTTTAGCTTTATCCACTGACGGGTGTGTCGCATGCCCTGCATAAAAGTATAAATACAACTCAGTTCTATGCTACAAATAAATGCAGATAGTGGTGAGAGGATCGATCCCACAGAGACAAACTTGACTGATTCGTTGTTTCTTTTATAAATAACCAAGTAGAAAAACCAAGTTTTGGGTTGTAAATTCGTGGAAACAGAAATGTAAATGATTTAAACGAAAGTTGCATACAGAAATATGGTTGAAATGAGATTGAAATCAGTAGGAGAAAGACATCCCCGGTAGAGATATTAACGAAGTGACAATTCCAAGATGTTGATCATTGACAAAGGATTTTCAAAACCAATTTCATAGAGAAGTTATAGAGATGCATCCAGGGGCGATCTCCAAGCCTCCTCCTACTCAAGTCACTCAAGGAGAAGCTCCTTTCGTGACCCTAACTCCCCTAACAATCAAGGATTGCTGGTTCATTGATAAGTTTAGGAAGGCCCTTCTCAAGACCTTGAGATGGACGCTACTGCAGTCCAAAATTCTCAAGACTCACCCTTTTCTTCTTCTAGCTTTAGAGAAGGTTTAATTATCCTATCGCTAGGTGTCTACTCGGGTTCTCTATAGTGCAGAAACGCGGCACTACAGGGATTCTACTGTAATCAATTGTACCGAAATCCAAGTTGATCAAGCTCAAACACAATACAATCAAACTATCATTAAAACAAGCAAGAAAAGTGATATGAAACGTTTTTAATTAAGATCAAACAAGTCTCACAACGTTTCTGGAATTGTCAACCTCTAAATCTCTACCAGAGATGAAGGTTTTTAGTTACAAAACATAACGAAATGACAAAAGAAGTTCAAAACAGAAATTAACAAAATGCTGGAAATTCTGGAAAATAAGTGAAAAAGCTGGTTTTCTCCTCTAACTCCTTGCTCTCGTCCGATGCCTTCCTCTGCCGTTCTCCTCAGTATTAATGGTCCTCCTTGGTGCCAAGATACTCCTCTCAAAGGTGGGACAGCTTCCACTAACAATCCACTTCAGATTTGGTCTTCAAGAAGCATGAGAATATTCTTCCTAAACACAAGAGGAATGTTGATTCTTGTCTTCTATAAACTTGTTAGGAGTGGGAAGAATGTTCTCAGAACCCAAGGAGCTTTGTGTCACTAAAAGCGGCGCCCAAGAAGACAGGAGACGCACTCATGAGAAAATAATTGCGGCGCGCATAATCATGGTGAGTGCTGTCCAGATCTGGAAACGTCACGGCAGACTCATCTCAGGGCCTTGAGATGAGTCGGAATGCATCAGTAGAAAAAATTGCCAAGCCAACACGATTGATTGAGCTCTAATCTTTGACCTTTCTGCTCCTTTTCCTAATCCTGGGTCATTCAAGTGTAATTCTGGAAAAGGAAGGAAAAAGGATCAAAGCAGCATGTTTATTGCTTCAAAAGCTAAGTAAAGAAGCAACAAAACTAAGTGGAATAACAATCAATCAAATCCCCCCACATTTGAACTACGCTTGCCCCCAAGCGCACAAACAGACTCAAAACGCAAAGAAAAACACGAAGACAATACAGACACAACACAGAAACAGCACCCTTAGAACAGAACATCAACCCCTGGACTGATCTTCACACAAACACTTCAAGAATCAGCTCAATCAAGCAATGCTAAATACTCCAAACACCACAATTGTGCATATATTCGAACAGAGGTATAATAGCATGCTGATCACAAGGAAATAAAATCCTAGGGCCTATGTCTTCTCTTCCTTAGACTCAAAATCCAATCACTGCTGCTGGACACTCAAGCAAAATTATTTAAAAGCACAACCAATAATTAAAGAACAGAAATTGAAACACAAAGTGAGCCAAAGGCTTCTTTTATTCTATTTTTTTCTTTTTCTTTTCTTCCTTCTTTTTCTTCTTTTTTTTTTTCTCTTTTTTTTTTCTCAACCTTCTTCCCGCAATCTTCTCATTGCTTCTTTTCTTTCTTCTTTTTCAACATCCTCCATCCACAAACCCTTTTGTTTTTCTTTTTTTTTCATTTTTTTTTCTTTTCTCTTTTTTTTTTTTTCACAAACACACACGCATGCAGACATTGTTTTCTCACCAAAGATGCTATGATCGGCCCCATAAGAGGGGGTTAGCACACTACCGGCTGGAAGTTTTTCCATGATGGGGTGATGGTGCCGAACCACCAACACCGTGCAATCCAGAGGGCATGATGAGAAATCCACACAAAGAAAATTAAAGGTACGCAAGCAAACAAAAAATAAAGGACTTAGCAGCAGTAGGAGGATAGGATCCTTATCCCATGATCTTGAGATGAGTAAGACAGATCAGCTCTAGCAAATCATTTCCTAGAATCAGCAAAACTAATCATACATCTATGCAAACAAATGCACAAGTTGTAATGCCTGAAGTATCTAGAATTGCAAGATGGAGCTGATTAATCAAGTGTTCGCATGAGGATCAGATCAGAGGTTTCAATTTTATTCAAAGGGGGCTGAAACACAACACAAAGAACAAAAGACTCATGCACAAATAAAAACAAAAACAAGCAAAGGCGCATGCAATAATAAAGGAAATAAACATGCAAAGAAGAAGGAAAAGAAGGTACAGAAAAACACATGCAACAAAAATTAAAAACAAACATGCAAAAGAACAATAAAAACACAAACAATAAAAACACAAACAAACACTCCCCCACATTTGAAGAACACATTGTCCTCAATGTGAAAGGAAAAACACACAACAAACGAACAAACAAACAAAACAAACAAAACAAACAAAAATAAAAAATAAAAAATAAAAACTGAAAGAAAGGAAAAGAAGAAGACAAAACCGGGGGTAATTCACGGTTGGGGAGGGGCTGGTGGCGGGAAAGCACGCCTCAAAACTTCCAGGATGGATTCCTGGGTTCGGTTGCTGGTATTCTGCTGAAGCATCAATTGGCGGAGGAGAGAGTTTTGATTCCGCATGAGGACAACTATCTGAGAATTTGATGAAGGGGAACTGGCTGCGGCACCGGTCTGAAGGATCGGGTGGTTCGTCTCAGGGCCTTGAGATGGCCCGGCAGCATCAGGATTGTTTTCGGGAGCAGGGGCAGAAATATCATCTTCTCGATCTAGCTTTCTGAGCTTGAAATCACCCTGGTGCTTGGCCCCGAATATGTGGTCTGAAGCTGGAGTGAACCCTGTATTGTAACACACAAACCGATTCTGGTCTAGATGGACAAAGCCCATCTGATCAAGTGTCATTATATTCATAATTTTCAAAGAGGAACAATTGAATAATTTTGCAGTTTGAAGATCCAGATTGCATATATTCACAGCAAGATGAGTAATGAGCGATCCCATGATTAGCTTATCCTTTTCCCTATAATAATGCAACTGAGCAGCAATCCAATAACCTAAATTGATGGGCTTTTTGTTGACCATACCCCACAAAATGAAAAGCTCTTGCTTGGAAAGAACACCAGCAATGTGATCTTTCCCAGCGAAATTAGTGGAAAGGACTCTATGCAAAATCCTAAGGGCAGGGTCTAAAATCTGGTGTGCTTTAGCCTTTTTGTCATCGAATTTTAGTGTTGGTTTTCCAGTCAGTTGTTGATATGCAGATTGTGTGTCAAAGTCATCAGGATAATCGCTCAAAGCATTAGCATACCAAACAACATTCAGTTCATTTTCTTTTACAAAGCCTAAAGCAACATTAAATTCATTCAAGGAATAGCGGCAGGATTTTCCACATAATCTGAAGTTAATGTCATTAGGCCTAGCAAGTCTCAACCCATCTGTTTCTCTATCTCTAGCTGATCGATACCAAAAAGTGGTATGGAATTCAAGACAAAGTTCTAGGTACGCTGGATGTTCAAGGAAAAACAGAGGTTCCCAACCCACATTCCTAACATACTGACGCAATCTAGACTCAATCCCCCAAGTATCAAGGAGTTCGAAATCTAATTTAGCACAATATGGAACAGTTGATTTATATTTTAGGTGCAATTTTTCTTCTTGATCAAATGAATCAAATTGTAACCAACCATTAAGGAATTCTAGGTCAGGGATAACTTGCCTTTTTTTACTGCTGGTTCTGGCTCGTTTGGAGCTCCTTGCACTGCCATGCTTCTCAACTGGTGCAGGGGAAGGCATAGCAATCGCTATGGAAGATGGAGTTTTGGCTGCCTTTTTGGCCACTGTTTTTGTATGTTTTGGCCTGGGCACCTCTGGAGTACAGTCAGGCGCTCTCTCCTCATCATCAGGGGCTGCGGCTTCAGGAATGGGCTGCTCTTCATCATCATTGCCTTCAGCGGCAGGGTTAACAGGGGTTTCAAAAACTTTCCCCTTACCTTTGTTCTTCTCATGGCCCTGAGATGTCTGAACTTTGGTGCTCTGGGGAACGGGTTGAGGTTCTCTAATTTCAATGCCCTTCCTCTTGAGGGACTTTTCAGCAGGGGTGGCTTTAGGCTTTCCGGCTACCTTCTTAGCCTGGATAATGTTAGCTGCTGTCTGGATCGAAGGGACTGGGATCCCTTTGCGCTTGAAGCGGCGCTCCTCCCTATCATCATTCTTCTGAGGGGGCCGAATTGATTTATTCACCATGGACCTGAGGGGTCTCTCTTCAGGGTCTGAACTGGACTCCACAGTGATGTCCCGCGGCTTAGATGTGAACGTGGGGTCACTGGCCTTGTCGGAGTTGCCGGAATCGGGGTGGACAGATTCCGTTTGCTGCTTGGAAGGAGACTCGGATCTGGGTAAAACAACAGGTCCTCTCTTGGGTCTTGAAACGAAAGCGGGTGAAGGTATTTTTGTGGGTTGCTGGGCTGAAGGTGGAGTTTTGGATTTGGAACCGCCAGTTGCGGTGGGTGTCTGGGCGGCTGTCGGAGTGGTGTTGGTAATAGCTGGGTCGTTCGTGGGAATCGGGGTCGGCGGATTTGAAGCTGTTTCTGCCTCAAGTGGGTCTGGCATGGTCGTGGGAGCTGGTTGCGTTGCTACCTTAGGCTGGGTGGAGGTGACAGGCTTGTCTGGGAAGATGGTGACCAGCGGGCTCGGCGGTGGCGAAGGAGCGGCGACCACGGTGAGGGCAAGCGGCTGGGGTGGAGATTCGACTGAGTCCGAATCCGAATCAGTTGGAGGGGTGTTCCTGCTAGTTCCACGGCGAGCTTGGGATTTCTTGAGTGGCATGGTGGCGGTTAGGTTTTTGGAGAGAGGGTGATTTAAAGTGAGAGAGATGGAGAGAATGTGGTAGACGAGGAGAGTGAGTGTAGCTTTTTGGTAGGGGGTGATATTATGATCGTGGAGGGAAACTGAAGAGGTAGTGGAAAAAGTGAGTTTAACGGGAGTTTTATCCAGGTGGGCATGATGACATGGAAAGTGATTTTTCAGGGCCTTGAATGAAAGTGCTTTCTTCTCGCAGCGAGTCTGGCTCATCTCAGGGCCTTGAGATGAACTAAACACAGCTGAATTGAACTGGCCTTGACTGGAGTTAAATGATATGCATGCAGGAGGGTACTGATTGCCTTCTAAAATCTGTCCCCTTTTAAAGTCTTGGACAGGACTATGACATTGTTCATGCTGTATCATTAGGAACTTCCAGTGTGGTGCTCTCCACATTTTGCTCTTGAAAACCTTCATAAAAGGGCTTTAGGCGCTGCCCATTGACCTTGAATATTTTACCTGTCTGCAAACTCTGAATTTCCACTGCACTATGGGAGTAGACATTAGTAATAACGTATGGACCAGTCCAACGAGTTCTAAGTTTACCTGCCATGGTTTGAAATCTCGAGCTAAAGAGGAGTACTTTCTGCCCAACCCTCAAGGTCCTGGGATGAATGTGCCTGTCATGGTACATTTTCGCCTTGGCCTTGATGATGGCTGAGTTCTCATACGCTTCGTTCCTCAACTCTTCAAGCTCCTGCATTTGCAATCTCCTTTGAGTTCCAGCAGCAGTAAGGTTCATATTACATTGCTTGATTGCCCAAAAAGCTTTGTGTTGAACTCCAACGGGTAAATGGCAAGTTTTACCATAAACCAACTTGTAAGGTGTGGTCTCGATAGGAGTTTTATATGATGTTCTGTAAGCCCACAAGGCGTCATCAAGCCTTTGGCTCCAATCTTTTCTCTCTGGCCCGACAGTCTTGGCCAAAATGGATTTAATCTCTCGATTTGATAGTTCCGCTAATCCATTTGTTTGAGGATGGTATGCTGTGGACACACGGTGAGTGATATTGTACTTGGAAAAGAGAGATGCTACCACTCGGTTGCAAAAATGTGTGCCTCTATCACTGATTATAGCTCTTGGAATTCCAAATCTACTCAAAATCTGAGTTTTAAGGAATTTCACCACTGTTTTCGCATCATCAGCTCTTGTGGCTTTGGCTTCCACCCATTTTGACAAGTAATCCACTGCCAAAATTATGTAGGTGTTCCCTTCTGAATTAGGGAATGGTCCCATGAAGTCTAATCCCCACACATCAAAGATTTCACACACTAAAATAGGTGTGAGAGGCAGCTGATGCTTTGATGTGATATTGCCAGTTTTTTGGCAATTTTCGCAAGTCTTGCAAAAATAGTAGGCATCCTTGAACAAAGTGGGCCAGAAAAATCCTGACTCCAGCACCTTAGAGGCAGTTCTTCTGGGTCCGAAGTGTCCTCCACAAGCGAAAGAGTGGCTGAATTTAAGAACGGATGGAATTTCGTTCTCAAGAATGCATCTTCAGAGGATCTGATCTTTTCCCATGTTCCAAAGGTAAGGATCGTCCCAAATATATCTTCTGGAATCCCTCCTGATCTTTTCCTTCTCAGCTGTGGAGTAATCGCCATGAAATTTTCCAGTCGCCAAGAAGTTGGCAATATCAGAATACCAAGGCCTCATCTCAAGGCCTAGAAACAAGCCTTCATCTGGAAAATTTTCTCTAACAGGTTCTGTTTTGGAATCCACAAGTATTCTGCTCAAGTGATCAGCTACGAGGTTTTCTTTTCCCTTCTTATCCTTAATTTCAAGGTCGAATTCCTGCAAAAGAAGAATCCACCTGATCAGTCTTGGTTTAGCGTCTTTCTTGGCCAAAAGGTACCTCAAGGCTGCATGATCAGAGTAAATAATCACTTTAGTTCCAAGAAGATAAGAACGAAATTTATCTAATGCAAAAACAATAGCAAATAGTTCTTTTTCTGTGGTGGTATAGTTTCTCTGAGCATCATCAAGCATTCTTGAAGCATAATAAATCACATGTGGATCCTTGTCAATTTTCTGCCCAAGGACAGCTCCAACAGCTGCATCACTCGCGTCGCACATAATTTCAAAGGGTCTGGTCCAATCTGGAGGTTGTATTACTGGTGCAGTAATCAGCTTTTGTTTCAAGGCCTCAAACGCCTTCTTGCAATCATCATTGAAGTCGAATTTGATGTCTTTTTGGAGCAGCCTGCACATAGGCTCCGCAATCTTTGAAAAGTCTTTTATAAAACGCCTATAAAAACCTGCAAGGCCTAGAAATGAACGCACATCTCGCACGCAAGATGGGTAAGGCAACGATTCAATGACATCAATCTTAGCTTTGTCTACTTCCAATCCTTTTTGGGAAATAATATGTCCTAAAACTAATCCTTGATTTACCATAAAATGGCATTTCTCATAATTAAGAACCAAATCAGTTTCAATACACCTACGCAAGATTTTTTTCAAATTTTCCAAGCATTGATCAAAGGAGTCTCCATAAACAGTAAAATCATCCATGAAAACTTCCATTCCTTTCTCTACAAAATCTGAAAAAATACTTACCATGCACCTTTGAAAGGTAGCAGGTGCATTACACAACCCAAAAGGCATTCTTTTGTAGGCAAACGTGCCAAACGGGCAGGTGAATGTGGTCTTTTCTTGATCTTCAATGGCCACGGGTATTTGATGGAATCCTGAAAATCCATCAAGGCAACAGTAGTGTGATTTACCTGCCAATCTCTCAAGCATTTGATCGATGAATGGGAGAGGAAAATGATCCTTTCTCGTGGCGTTGTTCAGCTTCCTATAGTCGATGCATACTCTCCAGCTATTTTGCTCTCTAGTGGGCACGGATTGGCCTTCTTCATTTGTCACCACTGTAATGCCTGATTTCTTGGGCACAACCTGCACTGGACTCACCCAAGAACTGTCAGAAATAGGATAAATGACACCAGCAGCAAGAAGTTTTAAAATCTCCTTTTTTACTACTTCCATCATCGGAGGGTTAAGTCTCCTTTGTGGCTGTCTTGTGGTCTTGCTGTCGGGTTCTAGGTGGATTTTGTGAGTGCAGATCGTAGGTGATATCCCTTTAATGTCAGCAATGGTCCAGCCTATTGCTCCTTTGAATTTCTTCAATACCTCCAAAAGTCTCTCCTCTTCTGATTTTGCCAAGCTGTTAGATATGATCACGGGAAGGCTCATCTCAGGGCCTAGAAATGAGTACTTCAGGTGGTCTGGTAGCTTTTTAAGTTCCAAGTCTGGTGCCTGCAAAATTGATGGTTGGAGTTTAATGACTGATTCTGGAGTGTCAAAGGTTTGTTCCATACCTGCACATGCTTGGTGTTTTCCCAATTCCTCGACAATGCTTTGAATTTCTAGGCCGATAGTGTAATTACTTTCCAACTCCTTCGTTTCGTCCCTATACAATCCATTCTTAATGACATATTCAAGAGGGTCTGAATTTTTAATTTCAGAAACATTATCAACAAAAGGGTCAACAATATCTAAGAAATTAACAGAGTGTATGTCATTTGGGTATTTCATAGCATCATACATATTAAACTTAATTGTTTCCTCTCCAAACTCAAGTGTTAGACAACCATCATAAACATCAATTTTGGCACGAGCTGTTCTTAAAAATGGTCTCCCTAATATTACATCAGTAGTTTTAGAGACGTCCTCACTCTGCATATCTACCACATAAAAATCCACAGGGAAAACAAAATCATTTACCTGCACCAAAACGTCCTCAACTACACCCACGGGGTAGATGATTGATCTATCGGCAAGTTGAATGACTACTCTCGTTTCCGTGAGGTTTCCTATGTTCAGAGTCTCAAAAATAGAAAGGGACATTACGTTTATACCAGCTCCCAGATCACACAAAGCTTTGTCGATCTGCTTGCTGCCAATCTGACAAGGTATTGCGAAAGTTCCTTGATCCTTGCATTTTGTAAGAAGCATGGCAGCTACGTGCTCACTGAAGTTCACCCGTTTGATTCCAGCTAGTTTCTTTTTGTTGGAGCAGAGCTCCTTCAGGAATTTAGCGTACTTGGGTACCTGCGAAATCATGTCTAACAAAGGCACGTTAATAGCAACTTTCCGGAAAACTTCAAGTATTTTCTTCTCATCTTTTTCCTTTTGGGCTTTCAAGGACCTTTCGGGAAATGGAGGAGGGATGTCCTGGACTTCTGGGAATTTTTCCTGGGCTACTGGAGTCTCTTTTGCTGGAGTAGGAGTTGGTATTTGAACTTCTGATTCAAGGGTGATTTCAGCTTCAGCTTCTGGTTGTGGTCCTGGTCGGCTCATCTCAGGGTCATGAGATGGACCAGTTCTGGGTGGCAAATCTCTGCCACTTCTCAAAGTTATGGCATTGAGGTGCTTGGGATTGTCTACTGTGTTTGAGGGTAGCTGGCCTGAATTGTTTTGCTGGCTCATGGTGAGCTGTGCCATCTGTTTTTGTAGATCAGCTATAGCTCCCTGGGTAGTTTGGATGAATGGTTGTAGGATTTGTTTAAGTGTATCTTCAAGTGGTGGTGGAGGTGGTGCAGTAAGTTGTAATGGCTGTTGAGGTGCTGGTAACTGTGGAAGTTGAGGTTGAGTTGGGGGCTGATTTATTGGGATGTTTTGCTGATTTTGTTGATTGTGTTGAGGTCTGGACTTGAAATTTCTCCATTCAAATGGAGGTTGCTGCTGATTTGGTCCCCACCCATAGTGAGGGTAGTTCTTCCAGCCTTGATTGTTGCTGTTGTTGTACGAATTGCCTTGGTGAGGCATGGCTGCATTAGCTTGCTCTACTGGTTCAGCTATAAGTGGACAATCATGGGTCATGTGACCGATTTGGCAACAAACTCCACAAGGTGTTACTTGCTGTGGCGGAATTTGTTGTAATTGTGCAATCGTGGCTGGGAAATTTTTCAGAAAGCTAGACACTTCCTCCATGTGTTTCTCAAGAGCAGCCACATTTAAATTATGAGCAGTAGTGGAACGATCATAAGCTCCATTTTGCTGACAGTTATCCGCCAAAGTCTGAATAAGAGCCCTTGCTCGACTTGGTGTTAAGTCCAACAAGGCTCCACCAGCAGCTGAATCTAACTTCTCTTTGTCCTTTATGCACATACCATCGTAAAAGTATTGTATCAAAGATTGTTCAGGTACACCATGTGTTGGGCATACTTCTTGGAGGTCCTTAAACCTCTAATGGTATTCACCAAAAGATTCATCTCCTCGTTGCTGGACAGCAACGAGATTCTTCCTTGCAGCTCCTGCTTTGGTAGCTGACCAGTACTTCTTGAGAAAAGTGGCAGCCATATCAGCCCAAGAGTTGATAGAGTTGTGTGGAAGGCTGAAAAACCAGTTCTTTGCCGAGTCTTCTAAAGACCATGGAAAGGCTCTCAATTTAGCTCTCTTAAGAGTGACACCAGTTGGTTTTAAAGCATCACATTCAAATTGGAATTTTTGTAGGTGCTTGTAGGGATTTTCGGATGCATGACCCCTGAACTTGCTGAGGTTGTGCATAACGTTTGACTTCACGGCCCAGTCTTGTGGCACTGGGCGGTAGTTGATACACAGGAAAGACTCCTGCTCTGCTCCTTGGTTGAGCTCTCTTAAGGTAGGTTCTGCTGGATCTGCCATTTCTGGTTCCGCAGGTTGGTCTATCTCAGGGTCCTGAGATGGATCAGCTTCGGATTCTGAATTTGAACCTGATGAAGAAAGTTCGGAAAACTTCCTCTTCGAAAGTCTGAGAGTTGTTTCTGTTCTGGAAATTTCTGGAATGAAAGGTAGTGGTTGCGAGGGCAAGATGCGCAGTATATGTAACTATCTTTGAACACTGATGGCTAGTAGAGACCTACGTCCACAACCTTTAAGGCAGTCTTCTTTGCTGCAAAGTGTCTGCCTTCTATTGATGAATGGTAAAATTTTAGGATAGAGGGCACCTCGTCCAATGTCATGCACCGCCTAATAATTTGGTCCGAGCAATGCTACTAGAGGTAGGGACTGTCCCAAACATAGTACTTGGATTGGTTCTTGATGCGGTGACGTTCAGAGGCTGAGGCATCGGTAGGGAAAGAACCGACTGCATAAAAGTTGGCTATATCAGAAAACCAAGGGGAATGGACAGCTTGGGCAAGACAAAGATGCTCATCTAGAAAGGCATCACAGATGGGCACTTGTGAATCATCCTCTTGGGCTTGAAGTCTGCTCAAATGGTCCGCAACCAGATTCTCTGTCCCTTTCTTGTCCTTAATTAGGATGTCAAACTCTTGAAGTAATAGGATCTACCGAATGAGGCGGGGCTTGGCGTTGGTCTTTTTCAACAAACACCTAAGGGAAGTGTGGTCAGAGTAGACAATGACATGAGTTCCCAAGAGGTATTATCAGAATTTATTCAGGGCATAGACAACCGCCAAAAGCTCCTTCTCGGTGGTTGTGTAGTTTTGTTGGGCTGGATCCAACAATTTTGAAGCATAATAGATCACATAGGTCTCTTTGTCTTTCTTTTGTCCTATGACGGCTCTAAGTGCATGGTTACTCGCATCATACATTATCTCGAAAGGGAGTGACCAATCAGGGGCTCGAATGATAGGGGCAGAGATGAGTTTGTCCTTGAGGGTGTTAAATGAGGCTTTGCATCTGTCATCGAATATAAAATCCACCTTTTTTTTTAAGCAAATGACACATAGGTTGGATAATTTTTTAGAAGTTCTTGATAAACTGCCTGTAGAAACCTGCATGCCCAAGAAAGGAACACATGTCACGAACACTGGCGGGGTAAGGCAAGGATTCAATTACCTCAATTTTAGCTTTATCCACTGACGGGTGTGTCGCATGCCCTGCATAAAAGTATAAATACAACTCAGTTCTATGCTACAAATAAATGCAGATAGTGGTGAGAGGATCGATCCCACAGAGACAAACTTGACTGATTCGTTGTTTCTTTTATAAATAACCAAGTAGAAAAACCAAGTTTTGGGTTGTAAATTCGTGGAAACAGAAATGTAAATGATTTAAACGAAAGTTGCATACAGAAATATGGTTGAAATGAGATTGAAATCAGTAGGAGAAAGACATCCCCGGTAGAGATATTAACGAAGTGACAATTCCAAGATGTTGATCATTGACAAAGGATTTTCAAAACCAATTTCATAGAGAAGTTATAGAGATGCATCCAGGGGCGATCTCCAAGCCTCCTCCTACTCAAGTCACTCAAGGAGAAGCTCCTTTCGTGACCCTAACTCCCCTAACAATCAAGGATTGCTGGTTCATTGATAAGTTTAGGAAGGCCCTTCTCAAGACCTTGAGATGGACGCTACTGCAGTCCAAAATTCTCAAGACTCACCCTTTTCTTCTTCTAGCTTTAGAGAAGGTTTAATTATCCTATCGCTAGGTGTCTACTCGGGTTCTCTATAGTGCAGAAACGCGGCACTACAGGGATTCTACTGTAATCAATTGTACCGAAATCCAAGTTGATCAAGCTCAAACACAATACAATCAAACTATCATTAAAACAAGCAAGAAAAGTGATATGAAACGTTTTTAATTAAGATCAAACAAGTCTCACAACGTTTCTGGAATTGTCAACCTCTAAATCTCTACCAGAGATGAAGGTTTTTAGTTACAAAACATAACGAAATGACAAAAGAAGTTCAAAACAGAAATTAACAAAATGCTGGAAATTCTGGAAAATAAGTGAAAAAGCTGGTTTTCTCCTCTAACTCCTTGCTCTCGTCCGATGCCTTCCTCTGCCGTTCTCCTCAGTATTAATGGTCCTCCTTGGTGCCAAGATACTCCTCTCAAAGGTGGGACAGCTTCCACTAACAATCCACTTCAGATTTGGTCTTCAAGAAGCATGAGAATATTCTTCCTAAACACAAGAGGAATGTTGATTCTTGTCTTCTATAAACTTGTTAGGAGTGGGAAGAATGTTCTCAGAACCCAAGGAGCTTTGTGTCACTAAAAGCGGCGCCCAAGAAGACAGGAGACGCACTCATGAGAAAATAATTGCGGCGCGCATAATCATGGTGAGTGCTGTCCAGATCTGGAAACGTCACGGCAGACTCATCTCAGGGCCTTGAGATGAGTCGGAATGCATCAGTAGAAAAAATTGCCAAGCCAACACGATTGATTGAGCTCTAATCTTTGACCTTTCTGCTCCTTTTCCTAATCCTGGGTCATTCAAGTGTAATTCTGGAAAAGGAAGGAAAAAGGATCAAAGCAGCATGTTTATTGCTTCAAAAGCTAAGTAAAGAAGCAACAAAACTAAGTGGAATAACAATCAATCATCCACTTCGATGCCCTTCCTAGAGACGATGTGGCCTAAGATGAGGCCTTGGCCCACTATGAAGTGACATTTCTCAAAGTTCAACACAAGGTTAGTTTCAATGCAACGTTGTAATTTTTTTTCAAATTGGTTATGCATTCGGGAAAGGAGTTACCGTAGACGAAATCGTCCATAAAGACTTCAATTCCATCCTCAATAAATTCTGAAAAAATGCTCACCATACATCGTTGAAAGGTAGCGGGGGCATTACATAGACCAAAAGGCATCCTTCGGTATGCAAAAGTACCAAAGGGGCAGGTGAAGGTGGTCTTCTCCTAGTCCTTTAGGGCAACTGGGATTTGATGGAAGCTGGAATACCCATCCAAACAACAATAATGCATCTTACCCACAAGGTGCTCTAGCATCTGATCAATAAATGGGAGTGGGAAGTGGTCCTTTCTAGTGTCCGCGTTCAAACGACGGTAGTCTATACACACTCTCCAGCTATTCTGGATTCTAGTTGGGTTCAAAGCATCGTCTTGCCTAGTGGTAATGGTAATGGCGGTCTTCTTGGGCACGACCTGGACAGGGCTCACCCATGGGCTATCAGAAATAGGGTAGATAACGTCGACGTCCAGCAAATTCAACACCTCTTTCTTCACCACTTCTATCATGGGAGGGTTCAACCGGTGTTGTGGCTACCGAACAATCTTGCTGGCGTCCTCGAGATGAATTTGGTGGGTGCGTAGAGCTGGCAATAAGCCCTTGATGTCAGCAATTGTCCACTTATGGCTTGTTTAAACTCTTTAAGCAAGGAGATCAACTCTACTTCCTCTGGTTCATCCAGCTTGTTAGAAATGATCACCGAAAGTGAATCATTGACACCAAGGTAGGCATATTTGAGGTGTGATGGCAAATTCTTCAATTCGAGGATTGGCGCCCGCATGAGAGAAGGGGGAAGCTTAGTATGGTCATCATGATAAGGGGAAATAGCAGGAGGAGCAGAAGGGATAATAGGTTTCTCTTCTAAGGCTGCAATGACTGAGTGCAATTCTGGTGGGGTTACGAGAGTCGAGGCCAAGGTGTCCAACACTACTGGTGTTATAGTTCTGTCTAGGGCAAGCTACATGGGTTCAATAGAATTCATGTTAGGGACTTCATCAACAAACAGGTCAATTACATCAACATAATTAATGCTAAATAGTTCAGAGGGATAACGCATTGATTCAAGCATGTTAAATTTGATGATCTCTCCATCGAATTCAAGAGAAATGGATGCGTCATGAACATTGATCTTAGCCCTGGAAGTGGCAAGGAATGGTCTTCCTAGTAGTACATATGTGCCCTTAGTAGATTCTTCATCTTCCATGGCAATGACATAGAAGTCCACGGGGAATAAAAATTCACCCACTTGTACCAGCACATCTTCGATAACACCTTCGGGATGTATAACAAAATGGTCAGCTAGTTGAATGACGAGTCTGGTGTGTTTAAGTGGGTCGAGGCCTAGATTATTGTAAATCTTCAAGGGCATGACGTCGATGCCTGCACCTAAATCACACATAGCTTTGCCGATGCCGATGGTCCCGATCTTACAAGGGATGATGAACATACCTTGATCCTTGCATTTAGGGGGAATTTTCCGCTGAATGTGGGCAGAGACGTTGACTCCAACACTTATCTTCTTTACCCCGACCAAGTTACATTTGTTAGTGCACAATATCTTCAAGAACTTCGCATATCGGGGGACATTCTTGATTGCTTGCAATAAGGGGATGTTGACAATCACTTTACTGAACATGTCAAAAATCTCACGATCCTCTTTATCCTTCTTGGACTTGACTAGTCGTTGAGGGAAAGGTGGCTCAAGGATCTTATTGATATACCCTTGAGTGAACTCTGGTGGCTTTTTATCATTCCTTGGAGAACCTCTCGGAGAGCGAATAAGTTCTTCCATGACTGATTCGACTTTGGTTTCCTTTTCTGGAAGGCTCTTCTCTTCTGGCTTGGGCTCGGGAGTTTGTTTAACGTTGAGGCCTAGATGCACTCGAGGAGGCAATTCATAACCGCTACGGAGGGTCATGGCACGCGCTTCATGGTTTGGGTTTGCCTCTGTCTGCCCATATTCTTTAATTCTTTCATCTCAGCAATCATGACATTCATCTGCTTTTGTAGATCTGAAATAATGTTCTTGTAATTAGATACTTCATCAACCAGCGCAACAGTGAAAGTTTGATCCTTAAGGGGCTGATATTGGTATTGCTGGTTGTGATATGTAGGCCTAGGTTTGAAATTCTGCATGTTGAAGGGCAGTTGAGGTTGATTCATATACTGATTATGTTGTTGTGGCTGACAAGGCCCAGATGATTGGGGATTATTAGACCAACTGAGATTGGGATGCTTCCAACCTTGATTATAGTTCTGACCGTACGGGACATTGTAACCTCCCACAGTGTTAACTTGGATTTCGTCAGGAATATAAGGAAAAGCGTTTATGACATGATCCACAAAATTGCAAATCTAGCAGCCCTTGATCTGGACAGGTTGTCCTGCGACCATATTCTACAGCATGCCCGTGATGGTCATTAGCTGGTTTTCCATAGCAGCCACACGGACGTCTTGGTAGTTATTGGTGTTGCTCATAGGGGCTATGTTCTTCGCCATAAGCTCAATGGTGGACTTAGCAGTAGCCGGTGTGAGAGCATAAAGAGAACCACCACTTGCAGCATCTAACAAGGCCTTGTCAGGTGCCTTCAACCCCTCATAAAAGTATTGGATAAGTACATGATCAGTGAGGTTGTGAAGGACACAAGGTTTGCATCTTCTTGAAATGTTCATAATATTTGGCGAGATTCTCAACGATAGACACCAACTATACGAGTGACGCTAGCCATAGATGCTGGATAATACTTGTCCATGAAAGCTTTGGACAACTCGGCCCAGGAGGAGATGGATCTAGGAGGAAGATCGTAGAACCAGTCGCTGACACCGTCCTTAAGGGACCACATGAAAGCATGTAGCTTGGCATGTTAAATGTTGACGTTGGCCGCTTCATGGCCTCTCATATAGAGTGTAATTGTTGAAGGTGACGATGTGGGTTTTCCTTGGTAACTCCACGGAAGGTGGAAAGATGATGCATAACGGCGGACTTGAGCGTCCAGTCGTAAGGAACAGCGGACCAGACAATGCAACTACTAGGTGACTTAGGAGCAGTATTGAGGTCCTCGATGGTCTGGTTGTTCGGTGGAGGCGGTGGATCTACCATGAGGGGTATCTCGGGGTAGACGAACTCTGCGTCATTGAGGTCTCGATGAAAGAAAGCGAGGTCTTGGTGAAAGAGATTGTCGAGATTATCCAGGTCAGAGAGATTTCTTTCGAGGACAGGGGTAGGGATTTCTCTACGGTTGACAGATGGTCCTTTAGCCTACCTTCAGAGTCCTCTTTTCATCCTATTGAGCTCGTGGTCGAGGGGTAGTAGGTTAGGAGCAGATCTCTTGGTCATAAAAAACAAAAGGAAGAAATCAGTTCCGTTAATCCCCAGCCACAACGCAAAAATTTGATCGCATCGTCAAAACACGTCAAAAATAATAATAAACCTAATGCTTAATGCACAATAATTTGCGTATAGTGGTAATAGGGTCAAACACAGGGACTAGGGGTAGACGCTTAATTTTGATGTATGACAAAGATAAATAATCTTAAATAGTAAAAGGGGGGGGGGGTTGGTTGGTCAATTAAATTAACCAAGAGAGGGCAGTTGGAGACAAAATAATTAATAAAAATTGATAAGATTCGAGTTTCTGCGGGGGCGGAATAAGGATTATGGCTGTCTGGAATCGCTGTGGCTGCTGTCCGTGGTACTTGCAAAGCGCCGAAGGGGGGGCTCCGGCATAGACACTCCGATGCTTAAGTTAGTATGGCTATGAAATTCTACAGAGATTTTAGTAGAGAATTTGCTCTTACTTTAGATCTAGAATGGGGTGGTATTTATAGGTAGAAGAGAAGGCGTTACCCTAGGGGGGCGTTATCGAGGGGAGATAACGCCCAGGATGACATCACCAGGGTGATGTCATGTGGGTCCCCAGACATGATATCGCTGGTGGGATATCGCCTATGTGATGCTATCGGCCTTCCTGGGATAGGATGGCGCCATGTGCCCCCCCCCCCCCCCCCGCTGATGTCGACTATCCCAGGGTGCACAGCATATCGTGGGTGGCAACCGGGTGCCGGAGTAAGTCAAGATCTACAGGGGTCTGTCCTTGTCCACGGGTGAGATGACGAATGTACCCTTGTCGTTTCATCAATTGTTATCATAAGCCCAACTGAAAACGAGCCCGAGTGTTTACCAAGGGCTTCTTTCTCTGCCTCTGGAGAAATGATACCCCTTTCATACTGTGGCGGATTCACAAGAATTTTCGGACTCTTTCGGATTATTCTGATAGTACAAAGGCACAGGATCTCCGATAGCGAGTAAGATAATGGGAACAAATCCCTTGAGTTAGCCATTGGTCATAATGAGGGTGGTGATCGAACTGTCGGTGGAGAGGGCGTTGTAGTTGTGTCGGTGAGGCGCGGAAACTGTAACGCTGACATCCCCGCAATATGCTCGATACGACCAACATTGGTGAGGTAGAGTATCATGATGTTACCTCTTCAGGACTCTATACATCATTCTGAAAGCGATACGTCCCTGTCTTTTCTGCATATTTTCAAATATGTCCTGTTAGTAAAATATCAAGTAATGATAGATTCCAGTTACCTCCATAGGTTTTCGCTTATGCATATCGCTTTCTCTTTTCAAGCGCGTAAGCCGTTTGTAAACCGACATGGTTTTCCTCATAAACTACCTACGATTCGTGCGGTCTTACGCCGTTGCTACCTGCAATATCGACCCGGTTTTACGCTGCTCGGAGCCACCTACGATATTGCGCGGTTTTTATGCTATGGGCTGCCTACAAATCGCATGGCGTTATGTTGTCATGGACCTTAGTCCATGTTCCGCTTGAGCATTTTGGGCATCTTTTAGAAGCTCCATGTCAGCCTTCTTTCCTATCGCTGTTAGATAATCGGAGCGGCCCAATTTTTGAGATTCCCAAGTGAATAGCTGTTGCTCTGGATCTATAAATGCGACCCTTATTCCAGTGTCAATTCTTCACATTCTCTCTGCTCTTTTTTTTTTTGCCATTTTCTCATGGAAGATCTCACCAGAAATTTCCTGATCTCCAAGGCTCTGACCCTCAAAAATCTTACCGAGGGTGACATCAGCTTCCTGGAGAACATGATGACAAAGTCCGGCGAAGATATCCTGGAGCTTCGGGGAATGATGGCCCCCATCCAGGCTAGGATTGGGTCCGCTACCATGGAGGACTTCAATCCCATCGGGAATGTCTCCAAGTTGGCCATCGCCGCCTGCCGTATTGAAGTAGCCATCGCTTTGCTGCAGCAGAGGAAGGACCTGTTGAACTGCTGCTTGAAGAGCATGAGGGACACCGCTTCTGAGCTGACTTCGGTGGAGGAGGCCTTGAGGGATGTCCCTACTTTATTGGTGGATGAAGATGATGCCGGGTCCCGGGCCTAAAGGCTTGCCGCTGTGGCATCTTTTTTATTTTCCTTTTGTTATGTATGCGGACGTATATCCAGGCCGCTAGGCCGTAATGAAACTTATTTCCGTTATTGAGCTTGCGATTCCTTTCTTTCTTTTTTTGGGGCGTAAGCCCTTGCTTCAATTGAGAGTTGTAATTAAGCCCAACTGAAAATGAGTCTGCCACTGATCAGAACTTTGCAGCCTTTATTCTCCTCTTTCTGCCAGGTGGCGACGGTTGCTTCGGCGAACCGCTGGGTGCTAATCATGCGCCGTCTTTTCAGCATTAACTGATTGGGCGGTTTTTCTGTATTTCTTGATTGTGGAAAAATTCCCAACAGGCGTGCCCGAAGGACCTGATTCTGCCATTATGATTGATCTTCTCGAGATGCATTAAATCATGTTCTTTTCACGCCTGGAGAAAATCGAAGAGTCTTGCTACTCCGACTATTTATGGGAAGTTCTCCTTCTTTTTTTCTTTTCTGTTCATCTTCTTCTTAGTATTTTTCTGTTGCTACTGACTCTCGTTCTTCATGGCTGACTCATATGATCAGGTTTCCGATGAACGTGAGATTCGCCCAACCCCTCCAACCACTCCAGATTCGGGTGACCCTCCTTCATCATCGTGCCTGAGAAAGCTATTGCACCGCCGCGGTGGTCGGAAAAGACCGAAAAAGAGAGCGAAGATCAGCAGCACCGGCTGGTTTTCTTCATTTTCAGCCCCTCCGGTTTGTGAGGATAAAAAATCATCTCCTCCTGCCGACTGGTTCGAAGAGAAGGTTCCTCCGAGTGATACCGTCGTCAAGGTGGCACCTTCTGATATAAAAGAGGAATCCAAACCATTAATGTGGAGTACTGAGCGAAAAGCTGACTGGTTCCCTCCTTTCATTGATGAGGAACTTCCGTTCTCAGACGAGGAGTATTGGTACTGGCCTTCCTATTGGCCTGACGATGATTGATTCCGCCCTTGGCATTCCCTTGTAGATGCCGTATGGCTTATTAATGAATTTCATAATGTTTTACTTCTTTAGTCTTGCATGTTCAGGCGTTAGCCCCTCTGTTGGTTGGCTATCGCTAAGAAATTAACCGTTGCTCTAACTGCAACTGTTTGCAACTAATTGTCAGCAACTACCTCTTCTAGAAGATATAATTGCGTAGACATAAATACCCTTCTGAGGCTTTCACACGTGTCATTTTACTTGGGGACGTGCCCCATTTTCACAGGTTGTTCAACTCCTTCGTACTCAGCCTTTAAAAGGGAGTAATTGCTCTCTTTTAATACTCTTTGCTCTCATTTTGAAATTTCTCCCTTCTGTCTCTAGATTTTGCTCCGAAGGAAGTTACGACCACCGTTCGCCGGTGTAGACGGTTTGTCCCCCACCTTCTGATTCAAGGTACTTAACCTCTTTCCCTCAGATTTTCTTCTTACCGATTCATTATGAGCACATCTAGAATACCCAGAGATTCTCAGTGGCCTCTGGTAGCAAATAGGTCTTTGAGGAGTCTCCAGATTCTCCAGCAGCCTATAGATTTAGAAATAGAGAGAACTCTTAGTATTTTCATTGATCAAGCGGTATTAGATGCAGAGTTGGAGGAAAACAGCATCTTTTCCCCCCTGGTTATTCCGCTAGAATTCCTGATGCCGGCTATCGGCTTCATGACCCCCTATCGGGGGCCGATAGGATGGTGTATTTTGACATGTTCCTTTATGGCTTTCGCTTTCCCGTCCATGAAGCAGTGAAAAGATTATTAGTACGATATGACATTAATCCGGCTCAGATTACGCCTCCTTCTTAGTGTGGGATTCACGCCTTCATTCGTATTTGTGAGTTGCGGGGCATCCTTGTCCCGTCTATCAATTTATTCCGCAAGTTTTTTAGCTTTAGGTGCCGCAACTGCGTGGTAGATATCGCCCCAAGATGGCGTGACGCACTGGTGCAGTCATTCTGGTAGAGATTCCGGGGTTTCGAAGAGACCGTGGCGGGTTGGAAGAGCGGTTTCTTTATTGTGAATTTGCCTTTCTGCCCCTGGCCCGGAGGTTTCAATCGGTGTCTCAATGACTCCATTTGGACAAATCCATCAACCATATCCAGGGACGAGCTCCGACAGACGAACATGTTGCTGGGGTTGAAATCGTCCTTCCGCATTTGGGAGTTTGCCTTGCACAGGCTTATAGAGAAGTGTACTATAAGTAAGTTTCTTTTATCTCGTTATCGCTTCGGCTAATTCAATGTTCTGATATGCCCTGTTGGCAGGTGACGCTGAAAACCAACCGTTGAGCGATAAAGACGTTCCTCTGAAACCTTCGGGCCAGACGCGGCCACCATCTCTTCTGCCTGAAAGTTCCAGTCATCCTGCCGCTCCATCAAAAAGAAAAAGATTCAAAACTGTCGCCAAGTGAGGCATCTCTAACCGTGCTTCTCAATTTCTCAAGGACTGGTTACCCGTTCGACAAGGAGTGACTTTGAAACGTCCTAAGGCTGAAATACCCGACAGCGATAGTGAGGACATGGATAATAATTCCGAGCTTTGTCACGCTTCCGCAGCTCAGCGTAAGAAACTACGCACGGGAGGTAGCAACCCTATCGCTGCGGCTGCTTCGAACAAAGTTAGTGAAACCCCTGCTACCGGGACTGGCTCTTTCGGGGGCGCAAGCACTTCCAAGGTAGCAGTGGCAGCCGAGGTGTCAACCGACATTTCTCCTGAAATTCCCAAGGCTCCATCGGAGGTCAACCTTCCTCCTCCGACTGCCGCTCCTGACTCTCCTATCTCGTCTTTTATTCCTGACGTCGCCGTCCCAAATCTTGCACCTGCCGTTCTTCTACCTAATGGCCTTCCGCCATTATTCTGTACTTCTATCTCAGGGGCTGGGGGTTTCGCTGAAAACCTCTCTCCTCCTTTTACCGCCAATCTATCTTCTCAAGGTCTTCAAGGAGCCACTTCCTATCGCTTAGATCTGTCTACTTTTGGCACTAGCGGACTTCGCGCAATAGGGATATCAGATTCGCTATCGCAAAATGAGCCGGTGGGTTCCGCGGTAGGTGCGATCTTTAGCTCTCCTAAAGATATGGAGGAGATGTCAGAGCTTCCTCTGGAGGTTCATCGCGAACGCGCTTTGAATGAAGTGCTGGCCAGCTTTCGCATGCTAAATTACTTCCTCGATATTCAGGGTAACAAGGCTCAAGGCTCCTCTTTTAAGGTGGCGGAGTTAACGCGACTCCAAAGCGATACCCAAGCTGAGCTTAATGACTGCCGTACTGAGTTGGCCAGAGAAAAGTTGATAGGGAAAGCAAAGATAGAACTTCTGGAGGCAGAACTGATGACGGTTGACAAAAAGAACATTCTCCTTCGTGAAGAGATAACGGCCGGCAATGCAAGGTTGACGAAGATGTCCCATGAAATGTCGCGATGGAAGGATAAGGCGATACAAGCTTTTGCCACTGGATTTCCAGATTATTATCACAGCGGGGCTTTCGATCCTGCCAAGATAGCCGACTATGCCTTTGAAAGGTTAAAGGATGTAGATGTCAGGGGCGTCAAGGAGGTTTTTCCGCAATGAGCATAAGGCGGCATTTGAGAGTGTTTTATTTTCTCTTCCGCATTACTTTTGTCTGGCATGTAATAATTGATAACTGCCGCTCTGCTCTGGATAACGGCTAATTTACTTCATGGTGTTATCTTGTTGATTACGTCATCATGCTTGATCTCTTCTGATAAAGCAATTTTGCTTTGTCGGAGCATTTAATGCTTAGAATCCCCTTATTAATGTGATTGAAGGATCATGATGATTCGAAGACACGTGTCTGCTCATCGGGACGCTAGGGCTAGCGTGATTTGGCAGGATCAAAATGTCTTCTCGTCTTTCTAGGGTTGTACCCATTACTCACGTCTGTCACGTGCGTAGCGACTATTCCAGCAGTTATGCCTTTAGCCTCTTAGGGTTATAAAACCCATCACTCTATCTCTTTTTTCCACTTTCGATAATCTGTTTCTCTACATCTTGAATCGTTTTGCGTTTCTGGCATTCATTCCCTGGGTACTTTGATTTTCTTCCCAAAAAGGTACTTCTCCATTTCCCTTTACCATCTTCTTCGTTTCTTTGTTTTCTTTTCCCATCATGACAAAAAGAAAAACTCATGCTTCTGGGTCTAAATCGCGTGATGAAGAAAAAATAGAGACCATAGCCAGTACTATTACTTCTTCTGCCATTCTTGATAAACATCTGTCTGATTATGGGGCTACCCTCCCTGAGGGTTTCAAGGCTATTGTCGCCCCTGCATCTTTACGCTTGAATAGGGTTCTAACCGGTAATCGTAGAATCCTGTATGCCCAGATGTTTCGCTATTGTTTCCGGTTTCCGGTTGACCCGTTTATCCAAGAGTTGCTTACCTCTCTGGATCTGAATCCTGTTCAACTGGCTCCGAATGCCTATTGTGGCATTTATGCTTTTTTAGAACTCTGCAAGTACAAAGGAATTACATCTCCTTCCCTTGCATTACTCAAATCTCTGTTTAAGATGTATAACCGTCGGGGTGTGATAGCGATATCACCCCATTATAATGACGATTCGCTCAAAACATTCACCTGGAAACTCCTTCATCTGGAGTCTTCCATTGATAAATAGAAAGAGCAATTTTTTGTGGTTGAAACCCGTGATCTTCCGGAGCCATGGTGGCGGTCTGGTTTCAACTAGAGCGTCAAGGATAGGGCTTGGCGCCGCGTGGCTCTTGATGAAATGGAACAAGGCTGGTTTGACAAGTTGCTCAGTCTGGACATCAGCGTTCACACCCGCCTTCTGGCTTGCGGGACCGATATCAAACACTGCGTTAGACGTGAGTATCGCGTCAATTTTTGATTTCCATCATTGGTACTAACGCTGACGCTGTCTTATGCTTTTGCAGCAACTGATCCGGATTACGTTACGGAGAGCGTCAGGAGGCGCCGGAAGAGACTTCGTGGTAGGGAAACGGTCGCAGCTGTCAATATCGCCACCACATCAGCAGCCACTTCGGTTCCTCCCCAAACATCTTCTGCATCTGTTGAGAAGGAAACCGATACCATTCCAGTTGGTGTTCCTGTCATATCAGTCGCTATTCTTCCGCCTCAACCATCCGCTCCAGAGCTTACGCCAAAGGAAAAAAGAAAAAGAAGATCCGGAGCGTTGCCTCCCTCCAATCACCGATTCTTCCCTCTTCTGACGTGGTCGGCTCTTCGGAAGCGCCTACCGCCGGGACGGTAACTGATACTTCCCCCGATATCTTTCGCATCATTTTTCAATGTTTGCTTGTACTTTACTTCTTGTTAATTGCTCCCCTCTTTCTTTTTTTTTTTTTTTTAGGATACTTCTAGTACTTCCCCGCCTTTGACATCGCGAGGCAACATGGACGTGAGGCCTATTCTGGGTCGTCCGAGGAAGAAAGAAAAGTCCACGGGAGCAGGTGCAAGTTTGTCCTCGAGTCAGATTGATGTCGGGGAGAGGCCCCAAGCTGTTCTTGACTCTTCCACTCCTCCCTTGGGTCAGATTGGTAGCATTTTTGAGAACGCGGCTATGCCTCCACCTTTCGAGACTTCTCCGCCTCCATTTGGTTCAGAGATGCCTCACTTTTCTTCTAACATCACAGTCTACCACGATGAGCTGTCGGAATTTTCTTCTTATCAGGCTCAAGCCACATTCCAAGGGGGTGTCGCCTCTATTCGTCCTAATGAAACATTCACGCCTCAGGGAGGTTCTGCTTCCAACCAACCTCCTTCTCCCGCTACCGTGGTTTTTGTTCCTTCCGCTGCTTCCACACTTAGGCATTTTGGGGAGGGGACGATAGTGTCCAATCTTATGGCCGATGTGAGCTCACATAATGCCGTTGGGCCCATCACTCACCAGGTGGACATGACTACATTTCGCAGCTCAGGAATTGCAGCCATGGGGGGCGATAAGTCGATCGTCACTGCATTGTTCTTGGTTGCACACATGTTAACCTCTCCTGAAGAATGAAGCACTTTTGCTCCTATGGGAGACAAAGAGCAAGCCGATATGCTGCGCTCCACGCTTTTCTCCGGGTTCCTCCAATCTCATCTTTATGCTGAGCGCGTCTCACAAAAGGCGGCTGACCTAGCCACTTCTGTAGCCAGCTTTCTCAATAATAAGAGGAGAAACAGCGACTGTCAGAAGAGCGAGACAAATATATGGCGGATCTGGAGGCAGCTAAAAAGGAGGCAAGGGAGGCAAAGGAACAATTAGCCACTGCAAAGGAACAATTGGCCGCTTCTAATGCTGCTCTGACAACTGAACAGTCAAAGTCTGCCGCTCTCGAGGAGGAGAAAACGGCCTTGACGGGAGAAAGAGCAGCTTTGATAGAAGAGAAAATGGCGCTTGAGGCGGAATCAGCTATCAAGAGACGCTGGTATATTGAGGAGAGCGTTTCCATCATGGCCGATTGCTTTGTGGAGGTTCACGGGGAGGAATTTTACAATGGTGAGGCTGTCTCTAACGCCTTTTTTGAGAGATCTTTTGGTCTTAATGACGAGGGCTTCCGCTTGGCTAGATCAAAAGGCTACCTGGAGCAAGAGATTTTGGATGACCAGCTGTAGGCAGGGCCTTATCGCCCTTTCATTTTGTGAGGATAGAGAATTGTCTCTTTTTGTTATCCTTTGCATATTTTATGACCCTTTACGGGTTTTTGAACGACGATGCTCAATGATATCAGCTTCTGTTATTGCTGTTTTTTTTTTCACGCGGTTGTTGCACCCTTGTCATCAGGTTCAACCTAGCCACCGCTTGACCACACCAAGGAAGTCGTTTCTTAAAGAAGCATTCTTCTTTCCTTGACCAAGAAAAATAACTAGTAGGTTTTTGGGCCCTGTTGAGTTGTGCAACTCTTTCGCTGTGTCGGACATCACGATTTCCACTATTCAGAGATATCCTGCACATTCTCAATTAATTTTTGTCAGTAAGAGATATGCAATAATAGACACGAATTTCCCGTAGGGCCGATCCGCCGCCATTCTAGGGCACAGGTGTCACTTATTATCGCTTTCTCAACCAGCTCACTTCACCAGGGATTCCACATCTGGTTACTCGCTGGGATTTCATGATTCTTCGCCTTTCCAGGTTATCACGTTTGGCCGGAAAGTGCCTCTTCATAGTGAACCGTCTGGTCAGGACAGGCCGTCACCTGGTTAGGATTTTTCACTTTCGGTGTTATCCTCGCGTCTTGGAATTGTACCCTCTCTTAGCGAGCCGTCTATATTAGCCCTGCCGCCAAGGTAGGATTTTTACTTCCAAGACGGAGTTGGTATCTTCCTGGGGTGTGCCCCTCCTTAACGAACCGTCTCCACGAGAACGGTTGTCCTAAGGATTTGGCTTTGTCACCTTCGGAAATCCCGGGGCGTGCCCTCACTTAGTGAGTCGGTGGATCCAGACCGACCATCATGAGGATAGGACTTTTCACTCCCAGGGGTGTCGGGATGTGCCTCATCTTATGGCCCCACACAGGGTAATCATAAGGATAGGATTTCTCACTCCCAACGTTAAATATCCAATGCGTCAGGGCGTGCCCTCACTTAGGGAGTCGGTGGATCAGGACCGACCATCGCAAGGATAGGACTTTTCACTCCTAACGCCAAATATCAAGTGTGCTAGGGCGTGCCCTCACTTAACGAGTCAGTGGATCAGGACCGACTATCGCAAGGATAGGACTTTTCACTCCCAGTACTTTTCTTTTATTATCCATCTACACGCCTATACGCAGCCACACAACACAAGAAAGCTCATTACTCGAGCGTTAGTACAGGTCAAGGCTGGTGTTAGTAAAAGGTGTAGAGATAAATCAGGATCTAGCATGATATAGTTTTAAACGAGCGATATTCCAGGAGTTAGACAAAGGGGTACCGTCGAGCGTTTCCAGATGGTACACTCCTCTCCTGATGATACGGGTAACGCGGTATGGCCCTTCCCAGTTTGGACTGAGCTTTCCCCAGCGTTGACTAGTGGCTCGCTAATCCCTGAGTACTAGATCACCTTCTTTTAGGATTCGTTCCTTGACGCGCCTGTTATGATAACGCGCCATCTTTTGCTTATAGTGCATCATCTTCAGAAGAGCTTCCTCTTGTAATTCAGGCAGTGCGTCAAGATTCGCACGCAACCTTTCCTCATTCAACTCTTCTCTGAAGTAAGCTACCCGTAAGCTCACGGTGCCAATCTCCATGGGCGTAACGGGCTTAGTACCGAAAGCCAGTGCGAATGGTGTGTCTTCTGTGCTGGTTTTGCTGTCATGCGATATGCCCACATCACATACGGCAGTTGATCTGCCCACTTCTTCTTAGATCCTTCCAGGTTCTTCTTAACACCATTCAGGATGGCTCGGTTTGTCACCTCAGCCTGACCATTGGTCTGCGGATGAGCCATGGAAGAGAATCTCTGCTCGATTCCAAACTCCCCACATTGGTTTCTAAAGAACTGGCTGGTGAACTGTGTTCCGTTATCGCTAACTAATACGCGAGGAACTCCAAAGCGCATGATAACTTGGTGCTTGAAGAAACGCTAGATTTTTTCTATTGTGATGTTGGCAACCGCCTCAGCTTCTGCCCATTTGGTGAAGTAGTCCACTGCTACGACCACAAACTTTAGTTGCGATCTTGCCTTTGGAAATGGTCCAAGGATATCAATTCCCTATTTCGCAAAAGGACAAGGAGCGATAATATCATGGATTTGTGCAGCGGGTTGCCGGGGAATCTTGGAGAATTCCTGACACTTTTGGCAAGTTCGCACATAATCATGGCAGTCTCTCCGAATGGTGGGCCAGTAGAACCCCGATCGAAAGATCTGCGCAGCCATGGTTCCGCCGGATGCGTGCATGCCACAAATTCCCTCGTGGATTTCGCGGAGGGTATGAAGACCCTCTTGTTCTGTTATGCATCTCGCGGCTGGATGAGAGAAACACCTCCGTAGCAGTTCCTCATTAAAGTATGTGTACCGTACCGCTTGCTTTAGCACTTTCTTCTTCTCAGCGTTATCCGCTGGAAGTTCATCATGTTTCAAGTATTTTATGACGGGAATTCTCCAGTCATTGTTACTTTCTTCCACACAGAGCGTCGCTTGTTCTTCCATGAAAGAGGGTACGGGTATCTCCTTGTAGTACACCCCCTTTGGTATGGACGCCTCTAGACTTGCCGCGAGTTTAGCGAGATTGTCAGCCTCAACGTTATCCTCTCGAGGAATGTGCTCGAAGCTGACTTGTATGCCACATTTCTTTATTTCTATCAACTCGTGCTTCACTTTGGCAAGGTATTGTACCATGATGGGCTCTCTAGCTTGAGAGTGTCCCAGCACTTGGTCTATTATCAACTTGGAGTCTCCGCAGACTTTCAGCCGCAAGTCTCCCAACCTCCCAGAGTCGTGTATTCCCTTGATTGAAATACTCTTTCCTATCCTGAGCCCGGCTAATAGCGCTTCATATTCTGCGGCGTTATTGGACAACGGCTGCAGGATTCAGATGGCATATCGTACATGGATGTCGTGAGGCCCACTCATGAAAATTTCGGCCCCGACAAGCTCTTGATTTTTGGCGCCATTTACGTGGATAACCCACAGGTCGGTGTAGGTCTCAGGGAAGGGAAGGTCCAATTCTTCTTTTTCCTTTTCAGTCAATTCCGTTAGAGGATCCGGCGTGAAAGTGCATTTCGCGATAAAGTCCGCTATGATTTGAGCCTTCACAGATGGTCGGGATCGGTAATGCAACCCATATTGTTCAAGTTCAAGAGCCCAGATTAACATCCTCTCCGAGGATTCAGGTTTTCGAAAGATCCTTTTTAGAGGTTGATCTGTTAGCACAACGACAGTATGAGCTTGAAAGTATCGGCTCATCTTCCGTGTGGCTTGTATCAATGCTAACGCGATTTTCTCAATACGAGCGTATCTAAGCTCTGCATCTTTTAGGATGTGACTTACAAAGTACACCGGACGGTGCCTGCGATCTTCATCAGCAACCCTAAGGTATAAGTATAGGATATCGCCAGGTTCTGGTCTTGTCAGTACCAAGTCAGACGATAGATAAGCTTTCAGGCTTGCGAATGCTTCTTCGCACTCTACCGTCCATCCAAAAGCGGCTTTCTTACGGATAACTTTGAAGAAAGGGAGACACCTCTCTCCTTGCTTAGAAATAAACCGTCCCAGAGCGATAACGCGTCCGGTTAGCTTTTATACCTCTTTTATAGTCTGAGGAGATATCATGTCTTGTATAGCTTGGACCTTTGACGGGTTGGGCTGAATGCCCTTTTGGCTGACCACGTATCCCAAAAATTTGCCCATTTGAAAGGCGAACATGCACTTTCGAGGGTTCAGCTTCATCTAATATTACACCAGATCATTTGAAAGGCGAACATGCCCACGTATTTCATTACTTTGAATACTTCAACCAGATCAGTTAAGTGATCTTCAAAGCTTCGACTTTTAACCAGTATATCATCGACATATGCTTCGACATTTCACCCAATCTATTTTTCGAAGACCTCATTCTCCATTTGGTGGAAGGTGGCTTCAGCGTTTTTCAACCCGAAAGGCATTGCCGTATAGCAATAGGTGGCCCTCAGAATGATGAAGGCAGTTTTCTCTTCATCCTCCTTGGCCATGGGGATTTGATGGTACCCGGAATTGGCATCCAACGAGCTTAAGTATGCGTATCCAGCAGCCTTATCAACTAACTGATCAATCCGAGGGAGTGGGTAACAGTCTTTGGGGCAAGCGTCATTCAGATCTATGAAATCGATGCACATGCGCCATTCTCCGCTGGGCTTGGGGACCAGAACAAGGTTAGCCAACCAGGTGGGATATCGCACTTCTGGAATAAAGCCAGCGTCGAGAAGCTTAACAACTTCTTTTTCGACCACCCTTGCCTTTTCAACAGAGAAAGCACGTCATTTCTGTTGGACAGGTCTGGCATCAGGGTTGACATTGAGTCAATGTTCTGCCACATCCCGTGAGATACCGGGCATGTCAGATGGTTTCCATGCAAATTCTCCTTTGCATTTATTCAACAGTTGGACCAACTGCAGCTTTTCCTCTATGTTGAGGTTATCGCTAACCAGAAATACGGCTCTGTCTACCCCGCTGACTGGGACATGAGTCATTTTATCAACAGGCTGAGTACATTTTTCATCATTTTGCTCATATGGGTCCACCGTCACGCACACATACCTGTCGCAACTCTTCTGAGTCATAAGCAGATAGCATTCAGCTGCTAACTTCTGATTTCCTTGGATCGAGACCACACCATCCCAGGACGGGTATTTCAGCTTTAGATGCTTTTGCGATATCGCCGCTCTAAAATGGTTGAGGAATGGCCGTCCCAATATGGCATTATAAGACAGAGTTAGATCCACCACCAAGAATAAAAGCTCCTCAGACTGTTTAGAGGTACCTTCCTTGAAATATACAGGCAAGGTAGTCACTCCAGTCACTGGGATGGGGACTCCGTCTACCCCGATAATAGGTTTTTTATAGGGCTTAAGCTCGCTATCTGAATGCTTTAAGAGATTGTAAGCTTCCAACGAGAACAAGTTTACGGCACTTCCGTTGTCAACCAGAGTTCTTCTAACTCCATGGTTAGTGATAATGGGTGTAATTACTAAAGCGTCGTTGTGCGGATACACCACACCCTTCTCGTCCTCTTCAGAAAAGGATAATACCATACGATCCAAGGCACTTATCGCTTCACTCTTTATTGTCATGCCAGTCCGTTTCCGCTTATCCCCTAGAGCGGGTATCACCTGTACGGTTTCATCCAGATAAGGTGTGCCTCCCGCGATGATGTTGATGATAGGGACATCTTCATCATCGATTGTAAGCATTTCCCCGCCTTCTCCCGCAGGACCGGTGTCATGGCCTGGGGGTGGGATGGTGCCGCCCTGCTATCAGCTACTCTATTTGTAGGGTTACTTTTAGCTTCTTCTCGCGTTTTCATGGCAAATTCCCCCAGATAGCCTTCCTCCACCAGACGTTCTATCCCCGCTTTGAGTTCTCGGCATGCTTCAGTTGAGTGTCCTTTGGCTTTGTGAAATTTGCAATAGGCATTTTCTCTTCATCCCAGGATTACCCCCGGTCTTACAGGGGCAGGATAACGGATGGGCAAGTTTCGCTGCTCCACTATTGCCAGTATTTCTGCTCGGGGTAGAATGAAGGAAGGAGGATCTGAATCATAAACTCATCCCTTAGGAGGATCACTCTGCCGTTGGCCAGAGGGGTCACCAGATTTTCCCTTGGAGGGATTGCCTCTTCTCCGATTAAATGTCTTGGGAATGTGATCCTTTCGCTGAGCGTAATCGTCAACGAACCGATCCTCAGAGGTAGCCGGGATTAGAGCGTTAGGGGCTGGAGGCATGGCGGGCGGTATATTCTGAATTATATCCCTATTTTCTTCTTCTTCCATCCTCGCATAGTTGTGAGCTTTTAACCTTAACGCATCCAAAGTCGCCGGTGGGTTAACCATTAAAGCTTCTCTGAGTTTTCCATAACAACAGTTTCACTTTAAGGCTTCAATGGCGAAATCAACCGTTACACCTGGTGTTAGCGACATCTCAGTGTCGAAATAATGGAGGAAGCTCCTCAAAGATTCCTGAGGTTTCCTGTGTAAGTCGAACAAGGCAGCAACTGACTTCCTGATAGGGACTGCAGTGCTAAATCGACTCCTAAATTTAGATTCCAGCTGCGCGAAACTGTCAATAGACCCACCCGGAAGACCTTCGAACCACAAACGTGCGACCCCTGACAGGGTCATTACAAATATTTGACATAAAGCCGCATCATTGTGGGTTTGGAATTGCACAAAATCCTTCACCTTGTTAAGGTGAGATATGGGATCTCTGGTGCCATCATAGGATTCTGAGGGGAGCTTTACATGTCTACTGACCCTGTGACGCCTTATACGTAGGCTAAAGGGGTGGCCCGAAGTAACATAAAGGATTTCTCGCGCTTGCCGAGGCGGGGATGCCTCCAAACGATACCTGCGATCTCTCGGATCTCTGATATGATGTCGCCTGGGAGTCGGACTGCGACTCCTTGGTGACCTAGTTCGATGTCTCCTACTGCTGGATCTTTCACTCCCTCTAGGAGACATATCTCTATTATTTTCATTTCTTCTTCCATCCCAACGACCTCTGTCCTCCCCACGTCATTGCCGCTCCTCTTGAGAAATAGGAAATAAAGGTATTTGTGGTATGTACGGCTCCACCGTCCTATGAGCAATCTGTACAAGACTGACTGGCGCACTTAATACGGGCAGCGTAGATGAGACATTCGCATGCAGCGAGGATGATAGTGGTCTTTCTGTAATGATTGATGGAGTGAAAATGAATTGAGATGCCACGCCTGACCCAGAAGCAACAGGTGTATATCTGCTAGCCAACTCTGTTAAGTGGTCTAATTGAGCACGAATGGCTAAAATCGAGCTCGCGAAAGGGTTATTTGCGCTATCCACCACTGATCTCCCCGACTGAGGAGGAAAATGACTTGACCCCGCTATTTGGGACAAAGGAGTACTCGGCTGTAACATAAACGCTCCTGTTGTTTGTGCGAGAGATAGATCTGACATTCCTGAAGGAATTTCTTGCACCGAGGTGGGAGCATCTGAAGTGGCGAAGGCAAAGAGTCGTCTGCGGGTATCAAATGGAAGACTAGAGGACTGAGTCAGCGGTGGATCAGAATCAGAAGCCATAATCTTCAAATTCCCAGAAGAACAGAGCTTGGCTATTAAGGACGCTCACTTAATTAAACCAAGGCTCTCAATGAAAACACCAATTTGATAAGATTCGAGTTTCTGCGGGGGCGAAATAAGGATTATGGCTGTCCGGAATCGCTGTGGCTGCTGTCCGTGGTACCTGCAAAGCGCCGGAGGGGGGCTCCGGCGTAGACACTCCGATGCTTAAGTTAGTATGGCTATGAAATTCTGCAGAGATTTTAGTAGAGAATTTGCTCTTACTTTAGATCTAGAATCGGGTGGTATTTATAGGCAGAAGAGAAGGCGTTATCGGGGGGAGATAACGCCCAGGATGACGTCACCAGGGTGACATCATGTGGGTCCCCAGACATTATATCGCTGGCGGGATATCGCCTATGTGATGCTATCGGCCTTCCTGGGATAGGATGACGCCATGTGCCACCCCCCACCCCCCGCTGATGTCGACTATCCCAGGGTGCACAGCTTATCGTGGGCGGCAACCGGGTGCTGGAGTAAGTCAAGGTCTACAGGGGTCTGTCCTTGTCCACGGGTGAGATGACGAATGTACCCTTGTCGTTTCATCAATTGTTATCAAAAAAAGTAATAATAATAAAGACAGAATAATAACAAAGATATAAAGTCGGTTGAGAGAGATTCCAAGCAAAGGACATTCTCATGTTGCGTCAAGGCCTAGTCAATCATTGGCGCAAGAATATTCTACTCCTAGGTCATAGACATGCTATAGGGGCCAGGTACGTTTAGGTTCCCTGCTTTCCATCGTATGAGAAGTTACCCCAAGGTGCATTTATGGGGTAACCTTGACACTTCGCTATCCTCCAAGGTACGTTTATGGAGGCAATACTCAAAGGCCCATTAATGAAGAGGAAAGACACGTCTAGGGCGAGACACTCAATACGTTTGAGGCTCTGCCCTAATCGGTCTCTTGCCCTAGTCGGATTGGACCAGCGACCTGATGACTCCGAACTAGATGACACAACACATGGAAATGCCGATCTTTACCCTTCGGGGTCTCGAATCGAGAATCCTTGTTGGGACCTTGAAGGCTATCTTGGTGTCAGGACCTCGACTTTGGTCTTAAAGCTCGAATTCGTACAAAAATGCTCCTAAAACGTGTGTTTTCGCATAAACTCCCTTTCTAGGCCTAGATCTACAATAGTGATGAAAACAATTGTATATTAGCAGAATCATGCCTTAAATCAATGAGATAATAGGGGGAGAATCATGCATAAATACACGCTATCAAATAATCCCCACACTGCCCAATGCTCACCCTCGAGCATTCATAAAATTTAAAAATAACCCCCAAAATAGAACTAGCACAACAAGACCATAGCACGGAGAATAAGCATGCTACTTCAACAGTCAGGACCTCGATTGAAACAACCTCTACCTATATGAATGCCTACATCAGATCAGAAGGATAACGACCCTTAAAAAAAGACTTTTCTGCACTAGGCCTTGACATGAGCATTCCTCACTGGAATGTGTTTACACTCTCACTCGCAAGCAAGGGTAAGTGTTTAACGCTCAACTAAATGCAAGTAACATAGCACAAAACAGAGTACGCATATCAATCCGAGTTAAAGTGCACATGCATGGGCAATCAAACAATCAAAAGACTTTACATCGGGGGCAAGAATAGAAACAGAAGTAGTAAAGATAGGAAGGGTGGAGGAACGAGGTAGAAAGAAAAGAGAAGGTATGGAGAGCCGAAATATGGAGAAAAGTTGGAAGGGAAGAGAAGAGTGGGAAATGAAACCAATCTCAAACCTGGAATGGTCCTTTGACAAAATAAATGATTCAAGGGTGGTGAGACAATACCGTCGAGGGCTCGATGATGAGGGCTAGATACACTTCTCCTTTTTAGGCGGGGTCGGGACCTCGAGCAACTGCTGGCAGATTTCTTTCTTTCTTTTCGCACTTTTTTTTTACCCCCCTTTCTTTTTACTTTTGAGAAAATTATTTTTCTTTTGTTTTCTCTCTTTCTTTCTTTTTTTTTTTTTTTAAAAGGGGGCGAACCTTTTTTGACTTGTGGCTTATGGGGCAAGATTCTTTTCTTTTTTAATATTCTTTTCATCTTTCCCTTGATCTGCTTTCGGCGTCGAATTTTGCTTTTTGGGAGAATCCCCACACTTTGGCCTTACTAATCATCTAGCCCTCGATAACCCTCGGTACTGCTCACCAGCCAAGGAAAAAAGGTCAATGAAAGATTAGTTCAAGTGGTTTAGAAAGAAGAAACATGGAGAAGGAGTCGAGGGTGGAATTTCAGGGGCAAGATGATGGAGAAGAGAATGAAAGAAAGGAAGGAAAGTGAAAGAGAATAAAAACAGAAATTGATGTAAAGTCTTTATCTAATTGTTTCTTTCCCATGTCTAATGGTGCCTATACTCAGGGGTATCATGCATACTTAGTTTGTACCTAGTTAAGCATTGAATCACACAAGAAAGAATTGTGAGTGTTTAGCTCAAGTGCTCACAGGGTGCTTGTGACTATTCATATCTAGGTGTAGATGCAGTCATAAGGGTTAACAGGCAGAATATGAAATAATCGGGACCTTGACTATATGGAAGCATTTTAATTCTATGTGCACAAGTCGAGTGCGTGTGTCCATTCATGGGGATATTTTTTTTAAAGACTGGCAAAAAGCTTAAAACAGATTTTTTAAAGACTAATCATGCAATTAAACACTAATCATGCAATAAACTAGAAAATAAATAAAACATTCATAAAAATAGAAAACACTAGTAGTTAAGATCCCTCCCCACACTTAGGCATCGCATTATCCTCAATGTGAGAAGGACGCAAAATAAAACAGCAGTTCAAAATAGAGAAGACACAGTTCAATAAAATATAAAAGATACTGAAAATGTTTTACTGCCCATGCAGGGGCGAGGGGTAGGATTTTTTGGGCTCTTGACTAGGATGGGGGAAGATTGCGCCTGGCAACTTCCGTGGTGAGAGCTTGAAGTTCTGTTAGGATGGCACGATTTGTACTCAGGATGGCATTGAGGAGTCGGTGCATGGTTTCATTAGTTGGCACTCTTTCGGGAGCTTGAGGAATTGGGTTCTGCTTGAGTAGTAGTTTTGGCTTGAGTAGCGGGAGCTCAAGCTTGGGGTCGGGGCCTTAAAAGATCAGGGTATTCAAATTTCCCTTCTATCTTGCCCTTGTTACCTGCGCTAAAACTCAGTACACCGTCAGTAACACATAAAAACCCCATCAAGTCCAAGGTTCTGAGACCTAGAATCTTGCAGGGTGAGGGATGCTGGTTTAGGTTTAGGTTCTCGGGTCGGTCATTACAAGTGCAGGGCTAACTCAGTAATGACCGACCCGAGAACAGGTGAGCGACCCTGGGGATACTCGAGACATTGTGAACTGCAAAGGCGACCCAGTACCCGAGGTCAAAAAAATGTGGCATATCAAGACAAGAGTGAAAAATGCGGATATAATTGAATGGTAAAATTTCTCTTCGCTAAGGAGAAGACGCAGGTTCGATTCGCTATCCGCCCAAGGAAATGGAAAATGGATTTATATATATATATATATGTGAACTATATAAAAAGAAATATAGTACCTAACATTACTAGATCACCGATAACTCTTTCTCTAGTACCTGATCGTCACACTCTTTTCCTAGCCTATCGGTGACAGATTGAGGCCCGCTCAGTGAAAGCTACTACCCCCAAGTGCCTAATCGTCATACTCTCTTCCCAGTCTACCTAATGTGACCACGATTACTATAACGCTTGAAGAGCCGGAGATAGCGCCAAAAAGGCCGATAACCCACAGCAGAGCCTAGAAGCTAACGCTATGGATTGAGCAAGAGACACAAATGGATGCTTCCCATACACCAAGTCAAACGTTGACGCAGATAACTGCCGGACCGAAAACCACAAAGAATGTTACCGAATAGACGAATCTGTCGGGAAAAATCAAACGAGTTCCATTTGACTTACCGAACAACTACCGGGATAACTCAAACTAAGTCAAACGGGTTCTGTTAGCCTTCCAAATGGATGACGTGCCAATATCTTCTGGATAACCTTCTAAACAGATGACGTGCCAAAATCTTCTAGATTCCATTAACTCTTCAAATCTACCGGATTTGCTCTACTTATAAATAGCCATACTATTTTTTTTATTTCTAGTCAGTTTTTGTGTAAAGTATTTTTTCTTGTGTTGAGAATACTCCGCCCTTAAACACCAGAAACTCACCTTGTGAGAATCAAGTCCAGAAGACGACTTGATTCATTGGAAGTAAAAGACCTCTAGTCTTCAACCTTTTAATTTACTATTTGAGTGTTAAATCCTTTAAGAATTTGGGATATTTGTGTTCAATCATTTATCTTGGATTTATGTATTTGGATGTTTGTGAGCAAGTGTGATTTGGCTGTTTACTGTTAATCGATTTCTTTGAATTAATTGTCCATTACAAATTCCATCGTTGTTATTTCTTTTCCGTGTTCAACTTCATCTTCTTATTTTTGCTGCGTTATTTACCTCTTTGTTTCCGCTTTATATATCATCCCTGTTGTGAATTCCCACGGGATTTACTTGATAACTCAAGCTAGATCCTTAGCTACAGAGCTGAAGCGCATTCGGTTCTTCGAAAGGGAACTCAGATCGCGCCATATGGTTGCAGAGCTTAGCTGCTTGAGTTACTAATCTGGGGTTTTCTAATTTCTGCTAAATCCTTACAAATATCTGTTCAGAATTCCTTGATATTAGCGATTCACATTTGTCTTGACTTGGTTGAGCTGTTGGTAACATTTTTAAAACCATTTGAGCACTGAGTTAGGAAGGTCCAGATTTTCAGATTTTAGTGTTCATCGTGTTCATCAACTGACCACCGTTCTTTGATTTTCAACCGAATTTTCTTCTTCCTTCTTGGTTGAGTTAGTTGTGTCGTCTTTCTTATTGAGTCTAAAATACCACAGTTATAATCTGTTTTTCCAAGTGATTCACCAATTTGAAATTTCCAGTTAAGAACATTTGATTGTGTTCTTGAGTGTTCTTGAGCTAGTTGAGGAAATTTCAGTTTGATCTATTTTCGCCATTTATTTTCACTTGTTTGTGTTTTGAAAATAGGGACCACTGCCTCACTCCCCTTGTGTCACAACCGCCTTGACAGTTGTCTGTGAAAAGGACAGATTCTGTTACAAAAAAAAAAGAAAAGAAAAAAAAAGAAAAGAAAAGCAAAGAAAATAAAAGATACAAAAAAGAGCAATATCGGGAGGGCAGCAACGGTCAAACGAAGTGGACTATTTTGAAAAGTCAAACGGTTGGGTTAAATTAACGATTTGATTTCCCTTTCCTTGAGTCAGTCTTGTTTGTTTTCATTTTTCCCTTTCTTTTACCTCTTTGGATTTTATATTTGTGTGCCTTTCCTTGTTGAGTCTTGTGGTGGATATCTTGAAACGAAGTGATTGACTGACGGTGAACCGACAAGTTGCACGATCTTGTAAACACCATATCGGAACCAGGAATTGAACACGTTTGTGAGAACAACTTTTGCGAGTGCTTAAACACGAGGGCAAACACGTAAGGGAGAAAAAAAATTCACTAACGTTTGTTACTTGTGCAGGTACCCAAATTTTCCGTTATCTTTGACCAAAGTGTTGTCGGAAACAACGCAGTAGGGGATCAAGATGATACCCCAAAAGAAGCGAGCTCTTCATAGATAGCTAAGATGGAAGCAATGGAACGAGGCCAAGCGTAGCTGAAGGAAATGTTCCAGTCCTTCATGCTAACGCAAGGCAAATCCATTAGTGTCCCAAAGGAGCCGGTAGGTTCCAAACCCATTACCTTCAAACTACATAGGGAGGTAAAAAAAGAGGGTGATTGCGAGACAGAGTTAGAGGGTCATGTCAGCGACGATAGATATGGAAAAGGCAAGGGGGGTAATCAACTCAAGCTTTCCCAAGACTCTTACCACGGGTTCCCGACAAGGTCCCCAATACGACATCCCCAATGTTAAAGTGCACACATCCGTAATTAGAGATCTCTGGGCCCAAGGCTACAACGCGCAGTCATACCGCCCGACATACACAGGGAAGAGGACCTCAATATACCGGTAATCTTGAAGTCAACAGTATGCCGCCTAATACCGGTAACCGGACAAAGCACCAGGGTGAGGGTACTTCTACCGGTAATAATCTAGCTTTAATTCCTCATCTACAGAGTCGCAGTACTCCTTACCATGACCAAGAGTTTTATGAAGATGTATATGAAGAAGAAAATGATGAATTTGTTGATCATGAGGAGAGAGAGCGGATGAATCGCGAAAGAAGAGGAAGGTTACCAAAACCTCGGTATGATGACAATTTGAGCAGTATTAAAGTATAAATTCCTACCTTTGAGGGCACTGCTGACCCGTTCGAGTACAGCAAGTGGGAGGGCAAAATTCAGTGAATTTTTAATTGCCATTAGTATTTGGAGGGTAAGAAAGTGAAGCTTGCAGAAAATCTGTCGGGAAAGGCAGGGGAACAAAACCATTTGGACATGGGAAGAAATGAAATAGGTCATGAGAGAGAGATTTGTGCCATCCTACTACAAACGGGAATTGCAGAATCGGTTGTAAGGCCTTAAGTAAGGAACGAAGTCTGTCGGAGACTACTACAACAAGCTTGAATCCCTTCTCACCCAGACCGATACCAATGAAGATGAAGAGGTAACTATGGCTCATTTTTCGAATGGTGTGAATGATAAGATTAGGTACAAACTGGAGCTGAGGGATTTTGAGAGTTTATAGCCTATGTTACACTACACCTTGAAGGTAGAAACCCATGAAACCACCAAACGGAGGAACTTCCCTAGCTGAATCATAAACCCACCCAACACCTACTCTACTCCTACTAAACAACCCTAGAAACCTTACCAAAAGGACTACCAAAGAACCCCACCAAACGCCAAAACAAACCCTTCTACTACAACAAAACCTTATACACCCTTTACTAAGCCCAACCCAGTACCAGTAACATCACATCCGGTAACGTCTAATCCACCACCCCAAAAATATTTTGCAAACATCGAGTGTTTTAAGTACCAGGGAAGAGGGCATATTTCTTCCGAGTGCCCAAACCGTCGTGTCATTATTATTCATGAAGGGAGATATGAGACCGACAGTGAAGGAGAGGAGGTGCCGGAAGAAGGAAACTATCGGGATGAGAAATGTTGGGAGGAGGAAACAGTAGTGACTAGCAAAGAGGAGGAAATTCTTCTGGCTTCAACAATGACTTTTGTTGTACAGAGGAGTTTAAATACATACGCTAAGTTGGATGATGAACAAAGGGAGAATCTCTTTCACTCTTGATGTGAGGTAAACGGCAAGATTGTGTCTATGATTATGGATAACGGTAGTGTGGTAGATGCCGCAAGTCACCTTCTAGTGGACAAGCTAAACTTACCGACAATGACACATCTTAAGCCTTATTCATTCCATTGGTTCAATGATGGCGGGGAGGTTAAAGTCAAGAAGCAAGTTCTTGTTAGCTTCAAGATAGGTGGGTATGAGGATGAGTGCTTGTGCGACATTGTACCAATGGATGCTAGTCACCTTCTGTTAGGATTCCCATGGCAGTTTGATAGGAATGTGATTCATGATGGGCGCACTAATAAAATTCAGCTTACCCACCGTGGCAAGAAATTCAGCATTCCACCCCTTTCACCATCTCAAGTCCACGAGGACCAAAGGCAGATGGACCGAATTCCATATTGTGAGGAGTTGAGAGATAAGAGTGGAGAGAAGAAATCCAGCAGAGAGCGTAAAACACACTATGAAAATAGTAAGCATGGTACCGGGTGCGAGAAAGAGAAATTGCAAGGGGAAAAGAGTGGTGAGAAAAGGTTAACGGAGCAAAATACACGTCATGAAAAGAGCAAGCATGGCCGAGAGGGTGAGATCAAATCATTGAGTGTATATGCAAAAGGAAGGAATGTGAGGCATGCATTGCATACCAACAAACGGTGTATTATACTTTGGTATAAAACTTATTGTTTAACTATTGACTCTAACCTTTCTCTCCTGCCCAGTCCGATTGTTTCCCTTTTGTAGGAGTTTGACGATGTTTTCCTACAAGAGATGCCGACAGGCCTGCCTCCCGTCAGAGGGATTGAGCACAAGATTGACCTAGTACCAAGATCAACTCTACCCAACCGACCAGCTTACCAGTGCAACCGGAAGAAACCAAGGAGCTACAACGTCAGGTTGACGAACTAATGAGCAAGGAATTCATTCGGGAGAGTATGTCGCCATGTGCAGTACCGATATTATTGGTACCCAAGAAAGATGGAACGTGGCGCATGTGTAGATTGTCGGGCCATCAACAAAATCACCGTTAAGTACCGTCATCCCATACCATGCCTTGATGACATGCTGGATGAGCTGAGTGGCAACACCATTTACTCCAAGATAAATTTGATGAGCGGCTACCACTAGATCTGGATGCATGAAGGAGATGAATGAAAGACCACCTTCAAGACAAAACACGGTTTGTACGAATGGATGGTAATGTCATTCGTCTCTCTAATGCACCAAGTACTTTCATGCGGTTGAAGAATCATGTGTTGCGTGAATTTATTGGTCATTTTATTGTTGTGTATTTTAACGATATCCTTATCTACAGCCCATCACTTGAAACAAATGTCACCCACTTATGCACCGTACTCCACACGCTTCGGGTTCATAAATTATATGCCAAATTACCCAAGTTTGAATTTTGTTTGGATCGAGTGCATTTCCTTGGCTTTGTTGTAAGTACAGACGGAGTACAGGTAGACGAAGAAAAGGTCAAGGCAATTAAGGAGTTACCGCAGCCTAAAAATGCTAGTGACGTCAGATCCTTCCATGGACTGCCCAGCTTCTATCGGAGGTTCGTTCCCAATTTCTCAAAAATCATCGCCCCTCTCGACGAGCTCACAAAGAAGAATGTGTCGTTTGAATGGGGGACAGATAGGAAGAATCCTTCCGAGAGTTGAAGAATCAGCTCATGCAGTCACAGGTACTGACACTACCAGATTTCAACAAGGCGTTTGAATTGGAGTGTGATGCGAACGGGATAGGTATCGGTGCAGTACATACTCAAAAAGGACCCCCGATAGCCTATTTCAGCGAAAATTTATCGGGTGCACTACTCAACTACTCCACGTACGACAGAGAGTTGTATGCCTTGGTGAGATCGCTCATGGTTTGGGAACATTACATACTGCTGAACTGGTTTGTCATCCATACGGATCATCTGAGCTTGAAGTACCTCTAAGGACAAGTGAAGCTCAACAAACGACATACAAAGTGGATGGAACTTAGTGAAGCCTACCATTACACCATTAAGTACAAGAACAGCAAAGACAATGTGGTTGTCGATGCTCTCTCAAGAAGGTACATGGTCATTAGTTCTCTAGATGCTAATTTTTTTTAGATTTTCACATCTAATGGACCTTTATAAATATGATGAAACCTTCTATGACATATATATTGCATGTGATAAAGGACCCTACCTGTATTTTGTAAAGCATGACGATTTTCTATTCAAACACAAACAGCTTTGCATACCCAAGTCTAGCATTCAGGAATTACTTATGTTGGAAGCCCATGGGGGTGGATTAAATAGTCATTTTGGCACTACTAAAAGACTACATGCTTTAAAGGTGCATTTCGTCTGGCAAAAAATGAAAGTTGATGCGACAAAATTAATTGCTAAATGTATTGTATGCAAACGGGCTAAGTCCACATCCATGCATCATGTGTCCTATATGTCGTTACCGATAGCTAGTCATCCTTGGGTTGATTTATCAATGAATTTTATTCTCGGACTGCCAAGATCTAAGACCGGTAATGATTCTGTCTTTGTTATGGTTGACCGTTTTTTCTAAAATGGCTCATTTCATTCCTTGTGCAAAGACTCATGATGCATGTCGTATTGCTCACCTATTTTTTTAGAACATTGTCCGATTGCATGACATGCCTAGAACAATCGTTAGTGATAGGGATACTAAATTCTTGAGTCATTTTTAGCGTACGTTATGGTCCCTACTAGGCACCAAACTTCTGTTCTCCACTACTTGTCATCCCCAAACAGACAGACAGACGGAAGTAATGAATAGGAACTTAGGGTTATTGTTGCGAGTAATGGTTAACACACACGATATTAGGTGGGAGGATAGCATTGCATTTATTGAATTTGCTTATAACCATGCGTTTCACTCAACCATTGGCTTTTCTCCGTTTGAGGTGGTATACGGGTTTCAACCCCTGAGCCCTCTTGACCTCTTATGGTTACCTTTGACTATGCTTAAGTGTATAGATGGCGAGACCAAAGTAGAAGAGGTCAAAAAGTTACATCAGAAAGTCCGAAAGAATATCGAAGTAGTGAACGCAATAGAGGTTATCAAACGGAACAAGGGAAAACCACAGACATCATTTGAGCCAGGCTAGTGGGTATGGTTACACTGGCACAAGGACAGTTTCCCTAAACAATGACAAGGAAAGCTGAGTCCCCGCGGCGACGGACCCTTTGAAATCCTCCACCGGATCAACGACAACGCATACATCCTTGACTTGCCGGGTGAGTATGGATCCATGAGCAACTCCTTCCATATTAATGACTTAACTCTTTATAATGCAGATAACAGAGGAGCTGAGGTGATGGATTCGAGGACGAATCCTTTCAAAGGAGGAGGAGATGATGCGATCACGACTACTATAACGCTTGAAGAGTTGGAGATAGCACCAAAAGGGCCGATAACCCACAACAGAGCCTAGAAGCTAACACTATGGATTGAGTGAGAGACACAAACGGATACTTCCCATACACTAAGTCAAACGTTGATGCAGATAACTGCCAGACCGGAAACCACAAAGAATGTTACCGAACAGACGCATCTATCGGGAAAAGTCAAATGGGTTCCATTTGACTTACCAAACAACTATCGGGACAAGTCAAACTAAGTCAAATGGGTTTCGTTAGCCTTCCAAATGGATGACGTGCAAAGATCTTCCGGATAGCCTTCTAAACGGATGACGTGTCAAAATCTTCCTGATTTCGTTAACTCTTCAAATCTACCGGATTTGCTTTACTTATAAATAGCCATACTATTTTTCATTTCTAGTCAGTTTTTGTGTAAATTGTTTTGCTTGTGTTGAGAAAAGTCCGCCCTTAAACACCAGAAACTCACCTTGTGAGGATCAAGTCCAGAAGATGACTTGATTCATTGCAAGTAAAAGACCTCTAGTCTTCAACCTTTTAATTTACTGTTTGAGTGTTAAATCCTTTAAGAATTTGAGATATTTGTGTTCAATCATTTATCTTGGATTTTTGTATTTGGATGTTTGTGAGCAAGTGTGATTTGGCAGTTTACTGTTAATATATTGCTTTGAATTAATTGTCCATTACAAATTCCATCGTTGTTATTTCCTTTCCGTGTTCAACTTCATCTCTTTATTTCCGCTGCGTTATTCATCTCTTTATTTCCGCTTTATATATCATCCCTGCTGTGAGTTCCCACGAGATTTACTTGATAACTCGAGGCATCCGATTCTTCAAAAGGGAACTCGGATCGCGTCACTACCGGTGACAAATTGAGTCCCACTCAGTGAAAGCTACCAACCCCACTAAACTGGGAGATTACCATAAATACCTATGTAGTATTTATTTAGATTATGAGATATGGAGATTATTGAGTCACAACAACTTCAAACTTTTGAGACTATTTTTTCTGCAGAGGTGTAGAGTCAGAATCTCCACTTTCCAGCAATGGAAAATATTTGCGTAACACTTGCTAGACTAGCAATTGCGGAAAGCCACCACCACCATATGATTTTACAAGCATTAGTCACTTGAACACTAACATCAAAATGCCCATTCAAGATTGCTTTCCATTGCATCCTTTTGTTCCAAGAATCAGTATATGAATGAAGAAATCAATATATATTTTTTCAAATTTGTAATGTTCCACTTCATGTAATGCCAAGTTAGCTATCTCCCTTGAGCAAAACTAAAATTAACATTAAATTAGTACTAAATCCTTAATAAATAAATACAAATTTATTGTCCCAAGATGGTTCCAAGAATCCATCCGGTTGGTCATTGGAAAGTCCCTTCACATCTCTTGCTTCCCCACTAGGAATAGAACTCTCTAGATTTGTATGATACTCCAGTAATTTTTAATTTATCCATTTTTTATAATATAATTAAAATAATATTATTGTATTAAATTAATTAGTTAGGTAAAAAAATTAAGATAATGGATAAAAATTGTAATTATGATTCAAAACGATAATTAATTTAGACCACATTTTCAATAGGAAAATGATATTGAAAACCGCATATAGTAACAGATAATCATGGTTTAATGGTTTTCTTTTTTAATAAAAAAATAATTTTCTTCTAATTTTTGGAGGATAAGTATTCCTTTCTATTTAGTTGACTTCACCTTGACCTCTCTCTTTAAATCCATCTTTTTCCTTCTCGAAACTCCAAAGCCTCAAGCGATATCATCCAAGCCTTTTAATACTATAATCGTCTTTTCCTCTTCCTCCTCTCTGCAAAGCAACCAAAGATTCAAAAAACTTTCAATAATGGCGAGCAACAACTTCGCAGAGAAGGCCAAAGAAGCTTTCATGGACGACGATTTCCAACAAGCCATTGATCTGTACTCAAAAGCCATTGACGAAAACCCCACCAATGCTAATTACTTCGCTGACAGAGCTCAAGCTCATATCAAACTCGACAACTTCACTGGTAATTCCCACCAAAGTTTGCAACTTTACTGCTTGTTGGATTTGCTTATGTCGTGTCATGGTGGTATTTTTTTTTTATTCGATTGTTGAACTATAGGTCAACTCTGACTGTTTTTATGTGTGATCTCTGATGCAGAGGCTGTTGCTGATGCAAGTAAGGCAATTGAGTTGGATCCTTCGATGGCCAAGGCTTATTTGCGTAAAGGGTATTGACTAGTCTCTTAGTTTTTGTGTCCCTTGATGTTTGTTTTGCTTGCAACAAATCTTATACAGGTTTGCCCAATTTCTTATAATGTTATTGGGCTTCTACTGTGAGTACACAATTGCTAGGCTGTCGCTTTCTTTTTCTAAAAACAAATAAATAATTAATTTGATACTTGCAACGTAATCATATTGCTTGTTATGCACATTGAAGTTCAGATTAACTTGTTTCCCCCATTAGTTTGTTCGTGGGTTTAGCTCCAATGTCCATAGTAGATTCCTTGTTAGATCTGTTCCCTTGAACAAGTTTTTGATTGTTCCCATGATCAGCAGCAATGTAGCATAATTCCGTAACGTCACCAGTTACAAGAATAAGTTTCATTGTTAATTCAGCAGAGTTAATACTGCACTATGCTGCTTTATCTTGAGTCTTTTAATGGAAACGATTTGTAGGCTGCTTCTATGATTAGAACCTTAATTACATATTATGATACCTGCTTCTCTTGTACTAGTGACTTAGTAATTAACTCATCAAGTTTGATGTCACCCAGGACTGCCTGTATTAAGCTTGAAGAGTATCAGACAGCCAAAGCAGCCCTTGAGGTTGGTGCTTCTTTATCTGAAGGTGACAACAGATTTACCAAGTTGATCAAAGAATGTGATGACCTCATTGCAGGTATGTGCTATTGACTAATTTTAGGATGTGCTATTTATACTGATAATAAGAAGAGGGTCCTAGTATTTCCAATAGAGTTTTTTGATGCATGCATGATCAGTATTATGACGTACATGTTTCCAATAGAGTTTTTTGATGCATGCATGATCAGTATTATGACGTACATGAACTTGTTTTCAGAGGAATCTAATGGTCTAGCCACACCATTGACACCTGATGTCCCACCAAGTGCAGCACCTATATCTGTTGATACCCCTCAAGTGAATGCCATCTCCACAGCAAAACCAAAGTACAGGTATCATGCATACTGACTCTCATCTCATATCTTTCTTACCATATCAGTGTTTCTACCATCCACTTCAATGATGGAACATTTTAACATGTTGTTGCTCAATAGATGAGAGCAGTCTTGCCAATCATTGTTATTTTGTTCAATTCTCAGTCCTCTGGTTGATCTACTACTAGTTTTATGTGTACTAATGATTAACAAATGCTCAGGCATGAATTCTACCAGAAACCAGAGGAAGTTGTTGTGACGATTTTTGCAAAGGGTATACCTGCTCAGAATGTGACTGTTGAGTTTGGTGAACAAATTGTATGTCTTTTCTTCTTGAATTGTATTTTTGGGAGACATACAGTTATTCTTACCGTTCTCAAGAATTGCTGTATGATTTTTGTCCACTTTTTGATTTTGTTTGTCGAATTTCCTTTTATTTTGCAGCTAAGTGTTACCATTGAAGTCCCCGATGAAGATGCTTATCATTTTCAACCTCGATTGTTTGGAAAAGTATTGCAAGAACTTCTCATTCCTGTACTTCTATACGGATTTTACATAATTGACCTACATTCTCTTCCGTATCATTCTCCATTTACAATTTCCACTCTTGGCAAATCTTATTGGTGTCTCATGGGCACTCATCATTTTTGGCTCATTAGACCTAGTATCTTTAGAAGTTATGCATATGATCATGTTGTAATGCCTTTTAATGATGTCTGTCTGTGTCTGTGCGCACACATGCTGTTAGTGTATATAATTTTCTTTAATGGCTATGGCTTCCTGCATAATCTAACCAGCAGCTGGTTTGCTGTTGGCAAACAGATAATACCGGACAAGTCCAGATACCAAGTATTGTCGACCAAGATTGAAATCCGTCTTGCCAAAGCTGATTTCATTAGCTGGACATCTCTGGAATATAGCATGGGAACTGTAGTCCCTCAGAAAGTTAATGTTTCATCAGGTAGAAATACTTGTAATATAGGATTGGTTGTGCAACTTTTCTTCTTTGATACATATATTGTGATTTGTGGTTCACCATTTCACATATGTTAATAATCTTAAGTTGAAAGAATGTTGTGAAGACCATGAGATGGATTTTCTTCACCATCTTCCTTTGCTTATTGGTACTTTTCTGTTTTATAAATTTGCAGTTGGATCTCAAAGGCCGACATACCCGTCTTCCAAATCAAGAACAAAGGATTGGGATAAGTTGGAAGCCTTAGTGAAGAAAGAGGTATGTCTACCAATCGTTACTTTTGATATGAGAATTTCTGTTTCATCTTGCATTTCAGATTTTAAAAATATAATCTGTTGCCTTTCAGGAGAAAGAAGAGAAACTGGACGGTGATGCAGCTTTGAACAAGTTTTTCCGGGAAATTTACTCAGGTGCAGATGAGGACATGAGAAGAGCAATGAGCAAATCCTTTGTAAGTTTAGAATTCCTGGTTCCTATCTATTATTTTGAAGAGTTTGCTGGAAAAGGTCTCATTTGGCTTTGATGTTTGGCACTATCCAATTGAAACGATATTCATTTTCACATGGATGCGACTTTACAGGTGGAATCGAATGGGACGGTGCTTTCGACTGACTGGAAAGAAGTGGGAACGAAGAAGGTGGAAGGAAGCCCCCCTGATGGTATGGAAATGAAGAAATGGGAGTACTGATGAAGTACTACAATAAATTAGCTGGGTCTTAATGTCAACTTTTCCTCTTTGTCGACCAGTAGTTCATTTTGGGTTTCATTTGTGTGTGAATTGAGACGACAGCAAAACTGGTTGTTGGTTGTCGTTTTGTTTTAATTTTGCCCAGTGTTACCTATGTGTCTGTTGTTGCAAATTGCGAATTTAGTGGATATTGAAGGTCTAAACAAGCAATCAATTATTTGCATTTTATTAGTCTTTGCTAGAAAAAAAACTGCAGTTTGGCTTTTAAAGGTCCATGTAATCCTTCTTTTTCTTTTCTTTTTCCCCTTCGGTTGTCTTCTCAATTGAGATCCTCCCGGCTCATTCTTCTTTCGGGATCAGCAAATTATTGATGAATTGATGACATTGCTCTTCAAGAATCAAAATGACCATGACCATGACCATGTTACGCACAACGACACTCTGTTAAGCAACAATGGTAGTGCTCTATGTACGACTGCACTACCTTAGAGCACTACCAGACGCCTATCCACCAGAACTCGCAGGCTGAGTCGTGAGTATCTTGAACCTTGGGGACTGGAACATTCCTCGTATTAGCTATCATAGCCTGCACATCAACTGGACCAGTAGCTGGGGAAGCCAAATTTGATGGTGTTGGAACCTGAGCTTGTTGCCGTTAGGCTAAGCCATGAACTCTCTTAACGCATCACTATAGGCCCGGCCTTGCAGACTACCTCGTATCCTGCCTGTCAGCTGCCAGTTCTGTTCTGGTGACAAATCTGCAGGACCGTCAGTGACAGAAGCTACTTGCACTGGTCCTCCAATCCCATTAGGATTTACTAGGTTTGAGGCCCCTGGCCTGGATGTATGAACTTGACCAGGTACTGAAGGTAGCTCTGTCTTCCCATCGGAACTGCACGCTGCGCACCATTCATAAATCTGACGTGTTGGCTACTCGAAGTACCTGGTGTGTTGCCAACCCCAACCAGAGTTTGTGGTAGAGGTGAAGTTGATTGGGTAACGCTTGGAGATTGAGTCCTGAGGTGGGGCACCCTAAAAGTTTGCTGCTGGTGTAAACTCTGAGAATTAGCTCCAACCCCCGAAGGTCTATGAGCAACTTAGGGATGATTTGAAGATGGAAGGCTGGCAGCACGCTGTTGGATGGATTGGCTCGGAACAAATGAATGATCCTGATGATTCCAGCTCTGTGAGAGAATTCAGTCATTATCATGATTCATGAGAATTGAAATGAGAACAAAATATTGATTCACAGATCAGTAAGCCAGCATTAGAAAAAGAACGATGAGAGTTTCCAATATATGAAATTAAGAGAATTAGAGACCAGATTACACTAATCAACCTATTTCATTAAATGCAACATCAATGTGAGACTAACCGTGTTGAGCCCATGTGCAGCTGACGCCCATGATGCGTAGTACCCTTGTTGAGCCCATGTGCAGTATTTGAAATAGCTCTTGATCTTTGCAGGAGAAACAGCGTCAGTTAGTAAAGGAGATGTCGTAGTAGAATTGACAGGATTGAGCTCATCGTTCCCACCATCCATTTGCATGTCCAACCCAATATCGACCAAAGAACCACTACTAAGGACACTATACCAAGTATTAAAACCGTCTAACACATGGTTATCATTGAACAGTTTGGTGCATCAAAGCAAAGAGAAAGAAAACCTTCAAGTATAGTGGTTCCCTCAATCATAGAGATCTTCAGTCTCTAGGATTTGTAACAAATCCGCTGAGGATTTATAGTTCACCCACGAACCTAGATATTTCGAGTGTGCAAAGCTAAAACCACTTACAAGAGACTTTTCAAGGTACAAGCTCAAACGTTGGCGAGGGTTTTTTATCACCCAACAGCATAGCCTTTTCTACTGTTCAAGCTTCAACCTCTCCAAATCTAATATAAGCTAGATTCAATTTTATGTTCTTCGTATGGTAGGACACTACCCATACATCGCAAAGTGATTTATGGCTCGCTCTAAACTTTCAAAATATCAAATATTAAAGCTAACAAAGATATCCCCAAATGGTACAAAGAACTTAAATATATTAATCAGTTAAGAACTCAACAAGTAAAACTAATACTCCCTCCGGTCAAAAAAGAGTGTCGTTCTAGCTCCGGAGAGAATCAATGAAATTAAATGTCGTTACTCCACTTTTCAGACATTTTTAGTGGTGAGATTACTACCCTACCCTTTCTACAATAACGCACGCAACTCTCCTTTCCTTTCATTCTCTCCTCTCCTTCTCGCTAGAGGCAAGCCTCGTTTAACCCTCGCTAATTCAGGAAATTGACCATCGATTTTGGGTGGGAATTTGAAAGGGTGAGAAATGAATTTTTTCAAGTTTGAAACTGATTATGGCCTGCTTTTTGTTTCTCAAAAACATCTCTTCGTCTCCTACTCCATTTTCTTCTATTTCCAAATTATGTGAAAATCTCACTGAAATTAGGATTTGAGAATTTTAATCTTTGAAATATGGAGAGCATCGATTTCTGGGATGATTCTCCATATGATAGTTTGGTGGAGATTAATGATTCTATGAATATGTTCGTTAGGGATTCCGTTGGAATCGATGAGGAGGCCGGTGATTTGGGTGTGGTTACAATGGACACAGTGGAAGAGAGGATGGTTTCCAACGAAGAAGTGGAGGCCGGTGATTTGGGTGTGTTACAATGGACACAGTGGAAGAGAGGATGGTTTCCAGCAAAGAAGTGGAGGCCGATGATTTGGGCGTGCTTACACTGGACACAGTTGAAGAGAGGATGGTTTCAAGTGAAGAAGTGGAAGTCGATGTCAGTGCGATGGAAGAAAGTGCAGCAACAATCAAAACAACAAAATTGGCATTTGATTTCGATCTAAACAAGCACTCTATTGAGGAGACCCTGCTGGCAATAAAGTACAAGGGTGAACGAGACTTCGATCTAAACCAGTCCTCTGTTGAGGAGACCCTGCTGGCAACAGAGTACAAGGGTGAACGAGATTTCGATCTAAACCAGCCCTCTATTGAGGAGACCTTGCTGGCAACAAAGTACAAAGGAGAATGAGATTTCGATCTCAATAAATTGCCAATAGTAGGTATGTACCACTTTGATGATCTTGGTTATGAGTTGATGTTCATTGAGATGTTGTGGATCCTGCTTCCAGGATTCTACTAAATGGGATTTGTGGTTTTTCCTTTTTGTGTGATATTGCCAGAATATCATTGTGTAATTTAGATTTTAGGCAGTAATGTTGTACAGTAATTGTTTTTGGATTTTGTCACTTTCCCATGGGTTTTGGAATACATTACGAGTGATACTTTTGCCCAGTTTGGTTTGTGTATGCCATAGGTTGAGGCTATAATATTGTAATCCACTTAGAATTGTGTATGTAATGCACCCACCAGTGCATTGGGTTGTATTTCTGGGTTTATTCACAATGTAAGTATGTCAATTTTTTGGGGTTTTAATGTACATTTTGGGTTGCTATTGCTCTGTGATTTACCTAGTTTTGTTTCATACATTATTAACCAACGTGATCACTCCTAATTGAGGCATCCAGAAACTGAATTGGAGAAAATAATCACACGACAGAAACAGAGCATGATCAAATGCGAAACATAGTTTTCATTTCATCACTAGAAACAAACAGAAACATAAACTGGAATTGGAATACGTAAACATAAACTGAAATTTAAAAACAAATAGAAACACAAACAATAAAACACACTAAACCTAATTTACCCTAATCTAATTTGTGTTTGGAATGGATGGCACTATATTGGCAAAGCCGTTGAAGGACTCAATGCAATCCCTCACTGTCTGCAAAGTAAGTTGCAGAACAGCCCTCTTCTGCGTCATCTCTGTAATGGCCATTGTTAGGTAGGTCACGCACTCCCCAATGCCATCAACCGCATCAAATGCTTCTGGTCGCTTGTCGGGAGCGTAAAAGATAGTTATAAATTACAACTTAAAACCATCCACAAGGGATTTGTAGATAGTGGTAAGAGGATCGACTGCAGAGACTCTGTTGGTGAGATGTGAATTCCTTTGATGACCGGTTGTGATGACTTTAAGTCACAACCTTTGGAGTTTGGTTGTTGGGAAATAAAACTGCAAAAATAAAATAAAACTAGAAAATGTGTCTTGGCTTGAGGCTTGACCAAGACAAGTTGTCAGGAATAAAAATAGTTAAAAGAAGATTCCTAGTACGAGCATGAGCGAGCTATATTCTTATGATTCGTTCATTGATTCATTGATGTTTATCTTTATTTTCATAGTACTTCTATAAAATGCAAGGACTCCTATACACTCCTACTTCCCTCCTCTTCAAATTCCCTAGCGGGTGCTCCCAACTAGACAATCCTAACCAAACAACACCTTGCTGGTTAAAGGGTTTACTAATTTGGTTGATGATATGATTTGACCGGACACAACACAATCGTGATCAAAAGCACAAGGGAAGACAGTACCTAACTCAAGCTACCTCACAATCGAGGCCCTAGGTTGTCAATCTGGTCTGAGTTATATTGTTTGTGTTCTCTAGCCTACGCAAGACTAGTTGTCTACTTTAACCTATCCAATTTCGCTCGTCCTCTTCAAGGTTAACAACTTTCAGATTTTAATGCAAGAGTGATCAGTTCTACATTTTAATAAGAAAGTGATTTTATAAAATCAGAAAATAAACAATTATGAAGATGAAGATTATCAAGACAGTAGATCTCACGAATATATGAGAAACATAGCTCTTAAGCTCTTACCAGGAATGAAGGGTGTAGCTAGATGAAGAAAACTGTTTCATTAATTTTCTAAAATTTAAAACGGGAGGAGATGATAGATAATTTCCAAGGAGTCCTTATTGCTTAAATAGCTACACTCATAGTCGTACTTACACACAACCTCTTTCAAAAGAAGATAAAATGAGGAGATAATGATCTCCCTAGTCCTACTCTATCTCAACCACTTTCAAAACAAAAGGATAAAGATAAAAGAAAATAAAAGATATCGTTTGTTGAGAAAATCAAATATTGTTCAAAAAGGGAGATACTGTTAAGGATTCCTACTGGACATATCTCTTCAAATCGTGATCATAAATACCTCAAATATTGCTGCCACTACAACTGTTGTTTTGCATCCTCACGCTTGCTCCAAATCTCCTACTACAGTCTGTCTCTCTTTCGCGGTTGTCTTGGCCAAGCCCGCTACCAAGATAGTTTCGAATGTGTCATTTTTGCTCTGATTGATGCTTTCCTCTTTTATAGTCCACCTCCTAGGAATTCTGCACAAGTGAGAGGAATTCGTGGATATTAATAGCTTTACTACTCAATTTGCAAGTAATTAGGCAGTAAAAATATGTGAATAAAACACTAATAAGCTTCATCCCCTTCTTCCTCATTGAAAATATCCTACTTGATATCCCTCAGTTCCTCAACATGATTCTCCAAGTGATCCAAGTTAGATGTTGTTTGCAAGATTTTGTGCTCCAGCTGAGCAATGTCATCATGGAGATCTGTACTGACCTCGACAATAAAATTCAGAAGTTGTTGATACGATCCTAGTCCCATGCACCATACAACAAGGCGTAGTCGCACCATGGCATCGAGCCAAGAGGGCCGTAGTGAGTTGAGCGAGGTTTAAAAAACCTCACGGGGTTGAGAGAAGGGTCATCACACATAGAGAGCAGACCTTAGGCCGAGGAGGGCATGCATCGCAGCTTAGCGCACGCACGCAAATCCTAGTAGGATTCCGTCGAGCCAAAACATGGAAAAAGGGTTTCGACCAGCGATCCATGATAAATACAAGATAGAAGGGTATCTTAGGAGTGTCGTGGACAAGCTTGAGGATAAATGCATGACTGGATAGAGAGATTGCTCGGAGGGACTTAGTCGTATGCACCAAGGGTGCGTACAAGCGCAATAGGCGCGTTCGTTGGATCCAATTGGGTTCGGGTGAGGTTATTTCGAGAGGCCGACCTTGTGATATGTCTTTCAACATGTTAGGAAGGTTTGGGCTAAGTTTCAACCCAAACGCTCGAGTAAAAGAGAAGATGGCTCGAGAGAGTATTTTGGTGCGCATTGACCGAGCCAAGTGTCAAGCGACTAGACCATGGCTAGACCAAGACCGAGCCATTGAGGAAGCTGAAGTCGGAAGACATCTAGGAGTTCTACAATAATTAGGATGTAATTATTTAATTAATTATTAGAGTTATTTCTTATTTAGAGCTTTTATTCCTATTGTATTTAGAACTTAGGCTTTAATTAGATTTCCCAGTTTTACTTAAACTTGTACTAGGCTTTGCCTATATATAGCCGATTGGCTTCATTAATCAAAGAGACTAAATTTTGATCAAATTGATTGTTAAGACTATTGTCTTGGGTGGACTCCCATTTTCCGTTCGTGGACTCGAACAAAACGTAAGGTGGCCGCTTGTTAGGTGGACTCTTAGCGAACCTTATCCTTGCGAACCTCACTTGGTGATCGGCGGTGCAAAGGTGGACTCCTTGCGTACCTTAATTCATCAGGCATTGTTCAAACCTCGACTTGAAGACCGACGGTGTAAAGATGGATTCCTTTGCATACCTTACGTTGACGAGAAGAGTTTGACATATAATTCTGTGCAACTTCGAACCTTCCAATAATGATCGTCAATTCAACACGTCCTAGTTATCTAAGATCGTATCAAGGGTAGTGTGGATCATATCAGGTGGTAGCGGAGCTTAACCGTTGCAAGGTTTGATTTATATCAAGTGTCTTTTCGTTTTGTTTATTGAATTTCGAGTCGGTTTAGGAACTATTATTCTAAATCAAGTAATTTGCGTTTGCATTTTTGTAAAAACAATTTGGAAGTTGATGAGTTGTTTGTGTCATTTTTATTTATCAAAAGAGTCAAAAACAAATTATACATAGTCCCCCAAAGTGTCAAAAATAGTGTAAAAAAAAGTCACAAAAAAAAGTCCCCCAAAGTGTCTTTATTTTGTTTAGTTATTAGTTAGAGTCATGTCTAACCATTCAACAAGTGAAGCCGAGAGAAGGGAGATGATTGCCTTAATGCAGACTCTTAACACAAGGCTTGAAGGAATAGACCAATGGAGGCGAGAGACTGATGAGCGCCTACGAGTAAAAGCCGATGGGGTTGTTAATCCGTAAAACCTTAGGGATGATGCGAGTGTTAATGACAACCGTGAAAAAGGCCCTAAAAGTTCCCAAGGAGAAATAGGAGATGAAGAGGAAGAGGACAGTGAGTTTGCTATACCTAGGCCAAGGCGTGAGCCACATGGCAGGAAGACAGTAATGATCATGAGCCACCATGGCACGTGAATAGGAATGAGCGTGAGCTACGAGGGCACACTGATAGACCTGAGCGCCAGCCACAATGAGAGTGTTGGTATGAGGAAGAGGAAGTCTATGGAAGACGAAGACAGTATAATGAGAGACCGAGGTTTGGTGAACAAGTTGATTCGAATCTTGGCAGCATTAAGATGAGCATTCCTACTTTTGAAGGAACTGATAGTCCAGACTCATACCTAGTGTGGGAGAGGAAAGTTCAGTCGATTTTCCTTTGTCACAACTACTCGGAGGAGAAGAAGGTCAGATTAGCATCCGTAGAATTCAATGGGTATGCTGCGCATTGGTAGGATCAATTGAATGCAACTAGAGAAAGAGTTGGAGCAGGACCCGTTTCAACTTGGGATGATATGAAGATGCTAATGAGGAGACGTTTTATTCCCGCACACTTTCAGAGAGAGCTTCATCAGCGATTGCAAGCTTTGACTCAAGGGAGTAAAAGCATGAGCGGGTATTATAACGAGATGGAAATTGGGTTGGCTAGAGCGCAACTTGTTAAAGACTTGGAAGCAACAATGGCTAGATTCTTGAATGGATTAAATCGTGAGATAGCATTTCAGTTGGAGTTAATGAATTACAATTCATTGGAGGAGATGCTACATATGGCCATGAAAATTGAAAAGCAATTGAAGTCGAAGTCTAGTGTTGCGCCAAACAAGCATTCGGTTAGGAAGAAATCAAATTGGGCTAACGAAGGAAATAAAGAATTAATGATTCCTAAGGTATTGCCGAAAGATTATGGAACTAAGGATTCAAGTTCTAGTGTGCCAAGGGGAGTCGAGATAAAAGAGAGTTCTTCTACAACCGTAAGAGAACATACAAGAAATATTATTTGTTTCAAGTGTAGTGGCCGAGGACATATTGCATCTGCTTGTCCAAATAAGCGAGTGTTGATTGTGAAAAGCAATGGTGACTTGGACAGTGAAGACGAGCATGAGGTCGAGACACCTATGGATGAGAGGATTGAAAGAGATAACAATTAGGATGATTGTGTAGTTGAAGAATACGAAAACGAGAAGTTGCTTATAGTTAAGCGAGCCTTAAGCGCACAACCTAGAGTCGAGGAGAAAAGCTTAGAGCAGCGGACTAATTTATTTCACACAAGGTGTCGTGTGAATGGGCGAGTGTGTTCCGTGATTGTTGATAATGGAAGCTTCACTAATTGTACAAGAGACTTGCTTGTGAGTAAGCTTAGCCTTTGATGGTTGCCGAAATCGTCAAAATAAATATAAATGCAATTCACCATGCACGTGTAGATGAAAACAGTAGCAAGTGGTAAAAGGATTGTTCCTTAGGGATTCGGTGGACAATTAAAATTCTTTGTAATGACTAGGAAAGTAACAAGTGGTAAATACCAATAATGACGTTTTGTTGCAATTGAATAAGAAATAGAAATATCAGAAAATAGTAAAGAAGATGAATTGTGTGTGTTCAGAGGTGACAAAATTCCCAGTAAGGATTCAACTACGCATATGAATTATACTGATTGATCATTGATTCAAATATTTTCAAGAACGAACTTACAGGCGGCTATAGAGACCAGGTTTTCACCTAGATCTCCTACTCTCTACCTATACAAGATTAATAGAGGTTTTCACCTATTAAAAACCCCTAACCTACTTTCTGGCCTGAAGAAGTTATTCTATCATGTCTAAGAAAGTGGGTTGATAAATACGCTGTGAGAGACCTTATCCTAGGCATGGGAGAGAGAAGTGTCTACTCCTATAAACTAGACTATCCATTTTCTATTCTGATCCGTCGATCAGGTAGTTGCCTTCGTATCTCTCTCTACAATGTAGACTCCAAAGTATCAAGAGAAGACTGTAATTAATCAAACCCTAATTGTAGTTGATCAAGCTTCAATAGAAATATGATTAACTTGACATTTAACCAAAATAAATAGATATATAAGCTACTGGAATTTAATAACTGCAATTAGATCTCACAATCAGATAATCATGGCAATGAATCCTTACAAGGAAATCGGAGTTTATCCTAGCATCATCATAATAAATAAATTAGAAGAGATGGAAAGCATAAACGAGATTTAATTAAAGAGAAGAAAGCAAACAGAGTTTGAAGCTCCGTTAATGGCTGCTGTTCAAGAAATAAGAAGAAGGAAAATCGGGAAAGAAGAGTGCCATCCTCCTTTCCCAAGTCGGCCCTTTAATAGCCAAAATAGCAAAACCATAAGTTTAGAATTCAAAAACCTAGAAAAGAAATAAATCCCCTACAGATAATAATTGTTTTAATCTCCTCAACAACAAAATAGGAGATTCGGTCCAGGACTTCAAGCTGAAGTGGGACTCCGCAGGATTCATTCTTCTAGAAGAGACAGCTGGCAGACGCATCTCAGGCCAAAGTCGCATATATCTGACTTGCCTTATCCCGGGCCTGGGATAAGGACTACTTCTGAACTCTGATCACCAGAATTTGCTCTTTAATAGGCAGTTTCAGCTCCAATTGGATGAATTGCTCCTCAGCAACATGTTATGCAAGAAAGGAGTGAAAAATCTTAGAATTAGCGGTATCATCATCCTAAAAAGGGTGGAAAGGATGATGAAATTAAGACATTTTACGATGGAATAAAACCCCCCACACTAACCTATTCTTGCCCCCAAGCATCAAAAATAAAAACACATCAAGACACATCAGAAATAGATCAGACATCAAGACCCAGAGGTCTTCCTTTGGTTGTATACCTTACTACTAAAATTACCAAGACACTTCCCTTACCAAATCTATGCTGGACTACTAAGGGCCAATCAATACCCTAAACATACCCCATCCAAATGGTATCAAGACATCCAGCGAGTCTTAACCAATAATTAAGGGACAAAAGATTATAGATTTGAGCCTACCGTAGTGCAATTCCATGTGCATTTTGACCACTGTGCTATTTACGTCACTTATTGGCAGATTTTTCATTCTTTTCAATTTCTGCCCTTAACAAAAAAAATTGTTTTTTTAGGCAGATTTTTTTTTCTTTTCATTGCTTAGCCGTGTTTGTTCTTTTTGGGCTCTCCAACTCCTAGAACTTTCACTTTTGCTAATTCTGCTCTATGACATTCCAGCACTTTTAAATGTCGCACATAAACCTGATAGGAATCAAATCCAATGTAGCAAATATTGTCACCCTAATTACATTTTAGACTCTAGCTAAATGTCCCTTCGACCATGTGGATAGTTAATGTTCTGAGTACATTAGGATTTATATCTCTTAAGCATTGATCATGTTACGCTCATTCACTCACCTGGTACTAAAGCATCTATTTGGTCAAATAAGTGCCTAAAATGTAGTTTCAGTAGTGAACTATACAGCCTATGTCAAAAATCAGGGTCTGATGTACACACACAGCATGACAGACTGACTCAAACATGCATAAAAATAGGAACAAATTCATTTAGACATCAGACTAGAAATAATAAAAAAAACTGACTCAAGCGACTTAAACAGACTGACTCAAACAAACAATCAAAATAGTCATGCTCACACAAAAGCTCCTCCCCCACACTAGACGACACTTTGTCCTCAAAGTGTGAGAGAGGGAAAAGACTCGAGGAGGGAATAGAAGAGAATAAAAATATGGAGGAAAGTACCCGGGGCAATTAAGGTTGTGGTGGGGCAGGTGGTTGGTCTCGAAGCAAGACAAGCAACCTTGAGTGTAGAGCTGCGAAGTGTCCCTGCTCCTCTAGAATGGTGTCCAGTTTCTGCATCATCACTCGTGATGTTTCCTCTTGTTTCATCACCATCTCTCTCAGCAGGCTTAGTTCTGTCCCTTGTCTCGGACGGTGAGGTCTTGATGTTTGACCTGGGGCAGAGTTGTCTTGTGGTCTGTCTGTCTGATCTAGGGTAAGGTTGTCTTCTTGGGCATTTGATGTGTTGGCAGCATCTTCGGTCTCCTTTTGATGGGCAAATTTGAAATGGCCGCCGTATTTGTTTCCAAACACATGCTTTGATGTGGGTGTGAAACCTGTGTTACTGCATAAAATACCCTCCTCCAAGTGAAAATGTCCCATTTTATCCAAAGCTCTTAAATCTATCAATTTCAAATCATTAGACTTAAAAAGTGAGGAGCTAGCAAGATCTAAACCCCTATGATCAACAACGAGAGCAGTTATGAGTGAACCTAATGGCATGAGAGTCTTAGCTATCCTAATTTGCTGACAAAACCAGTATCCTAAATTGATCTTTCTTCTATTTAGCATACACCATAAGATATAAAGCTCCATTTTAGAAACCACACCAGAAATTTTGGTTTTGCCAGACAAAGTAATTGCTAAACATCTATGCAAAATTCTGAGTGACAAATCAGCAATAGTGTGAGCTTTTGCATGACTGTCATAAAAAATGGCAGTAGTATCATTTGTCAATTGTCTATATGCCTCATCCTTATCAAAATCATCAGGGTAGTCAGACAAGCAATTCACGTACCAATCAACATTTAGTTCGTCAGGAGTCACAAAACTCAACATCACATTCAATTCATGTATGCTAATATGTGAGTATGATTAACAAGCCTAAAATTCACTTCTTTAGCACCTAGGGTATTTTTCTTGGAACGAACTGACCAAAACGAGGAGTAAAACTCCAAGTTCAGTTCCAAAAAACATGGATGCAAACGAAACAATAATGGCCTCCAACCAATTTTATCTATGTATTTAGTGACAGAATCAAAAACGTCCAAATTATTCAGCATGCCAATGTCAAGTTCAGCACAAGGAGTCACATCACATCTAAATTTAGCAGATAATTTTTGCATGGAATTTGAATCATGAAAATTTAACCAACCAATGAGGTTATCAATGGTTGGGGGTACTTGCCGTGGAGTTTTTGTTCCCTTGTTTCTGCTTCTGACCCTCACATGGCCTTTTTGTTTGCTTGCAGCAACTGTTGTGTTGGATATCGATGATGAAGTTCTGGTTCTTTTGGGCCTAGACTGCTCTATCCTTTTAGACTCTCTCTCTGCCTCTGCATTTGGTATGGGGAAGGAGCTTGTGGCCCTGGCGTGTCAGGTCTGGGGGAAGGTAATTTTCTTTTCTCCCCCACACTAGGTTCCTTCTCCGCGACCAAAGGACCTTTCCCTTTCCTCCTGGACAATGGAATCTCCTCAGAATCTGCCTCCGAGTCGACTGCTGTGTCTTCGGATGGTGGTGGTTCGGTGGTCCTGAGGTTAACCCTCACTTGGGTCTTCTCCTCTGTCCCTTATTCCCCCAGATCAAGCTCCACTGTGTCTATTGTGTTGAGTGGTTAGCCTGTTACTGGAGGAGAAACAACCACTGGGGTTGTTGCGATGGTGGCGACGACGGTCTGCGCTAGTGGTGAGGGCATGGGCTCCAGTGGTTGCTCCTTTAAGATAGAAGCCTCGGGAGCGGGAATCGAAGAGGCAGGGGATGGCGGCGCTGCTGGGTTTTGAGGTTCCTCTTCTATCGCCGATTCTGGTCGGGGTACTGGTGGTGATTTTGGTGGCGGCGTCGATGGAGGGGTGGAGATGATGATGGCTTAGGATTTTGGGTGGGTTTTAGGTTTGGGTGTCTTTTTGCTGGTAGAGATTTAATTTGATTTGAGTGGTGGTCTCCTTCCGGCCATGGTAGCGCCGCTGCCTCCTCTTGTAGTCACCATGGTGATTTGGGGATTTAGGATTTTGGAGTGGGAAAGATGATGAATAGGGTTTTGATATTGTTTTTTAGAGGTGAGAGAGGGTAGGTTTTTGTTTTAATGGGAAATAAGGAGAGATAGGATTCGGGTAGGGTTTTAGTTGGTTTTAGGATTCGTGATTTAAAATTAAATCCCGAATCCTTCTCATTGGCTCAGCCCGTTTACCCAATCCTGAATTCTCCTCCAAAGCTCTATTTCCCGAATCTACCCAACCTGATATTATGCACCTACAAAAATAAAAACCAAAATCCATAAGGAAATTCCCAGTGACAGCAACTTTATTGAAACTGAAATTACTAAAATTAAAAACTTGGGTTGCCTCCCAAGAAGCGTCATGATTTATTGTCTTTGGACTAGACATGGATTATTTTTAATCCTCTGAAATTCGGTGGACTTGGAATTCTTCCACTATGGGAGTCTTGAAACCTTTATGAAACGGTTTCAGCCTCTGTCTATTTACTTTGAATGTCGTCTCTGTCTTCAAGTCTTGGATATCTACAACACAATAAGGATAAGCGTTAGTTACAATATACGGACCGGTCCATCTAGATTTCAATTTTCCTACAAAAATATGAAATCTAGAATTAAATAACAGCACTTTCTGGCCCACATAAAAATTCTTATCCTTAATCAAGCTATGATCATATCTTTTATTTTTCTCCTTGATCAGTTCCGAATTCTTGTATGCGTCTCTACGCATTTCTTCCAACTCTTGAAGTTGGAGCCTTCTTGCTTCTCCATCCTTACTCATCTCTAGATTGTACTGTTTGATCGCCCAAAATGATCGATGTGCCAACACAACCGGAAGGTGGCATGCTTTACCGTACACAACGTTGTAAGGAGTGGTGTCAATTGGTGTTTTGAACGCCGTTTTGTACGCCCACAATGGGGTGATAGGATGTTGACACTCGGTGGTTGACCTGATATTTGTTAAGCAATGTCGCAACCACCTTGTTGCAGAAATGCGTTCCCCTATTGCTGATGATCACCTTGGGTACTCCAAACCTATTAGAAAGATAATCATTAGTCGCTGTACCTTTGGCTTCAACCCATTTTGAAAGATAATCAACAGCAAGGATAATATACTGGTTTCCCCCAGACCTGGGGAAAGGACCATAAAGTCTATTCCCTAGACATCAAATATTTCACATGCAAAAATTGGATTTAATGGCATTTGATTTCTAGCAGAAATATTGCCAATTTTCTGACAATTAGGACAATTCATGCAAAATAAATGACAGTTTTTAAACAAGGTAGGCTAGAAAAAACCCAATTCTAATATTTTCATTGCTGTTCTTTTTGGGCCAAAATGGCCTCCACATGCTTCAGAATGACAAAAGCATAAAATAGATTCAATTTCATCACTAAGAACACATCGTCTTAATATTTGGTCCTTACCGACATTCCACATGTACGGTTCATCCCAAACAAAATATTTTGAATCTTTTTTTACCTTTTCCCTCTCTTTGTAGGACATATGCTTATCAAACTTACCTGTTGCCAAATAATTGACGATATCAGCATACCAGGGTCTTTCTATCAGGCCAAGGACAAGGGTCTCATCCTGTCCTTCCCCCAGGGCAAAGAACAGACTCTCGTTGGGAAATTCTTCATTGATAGCGTGTGTGTCTGGATCAACGAGGATTCTGCTCAGATGATTAGCAACTAGATTTTACTTGCCACTCTTGTCCTTGATTTCCAGATTGAATTCCTGTAATAGGAGGATCCACCTAATCAACCTTAGTTTCGCCTCTTTTTTTATCAACAAATACCGCAAAGCTGCATGGTCAGAATAAATAATCACTTTAGTTTGGAGTAAGTAAGCACAAAATTTATCAAGTGCAAAAACAATAGCAAATAACTCCTTTTCAGTGGTTGTATAATTTTTCTGCCCGTCATCCGACATGCGAGATGCATAGTAAATCACATACGAATCTCATCCTTCTCTTTGACCTAAGACAGCACCTACAGAATGGTTAGAAGCATCACACATTATTTCAAAAGGCAAGTTCCAATTAGGTGCTTTGATCACGGGTGTTGTAGTTAATTTCTCCTTAAGCATGTCAAAAGTAGCCTCGCAATCAGGACCGAATTTGAACTCCACATCCTTTTGTAATAATCGACAAAGTGGCTCTAGTATCTTGGAAAATTCCTTAATAAATCTTCGATAAAACCCTGCATGTCCTAAGAAAGAACACACTTCACGAACATTAGTAGGATAAGGTAAAGAATCAATAACATCAATTTTGCCTTATCTACTTCTATACCTTTTTGAGATACAATGTGTCCTAAAATCAGCCCTTGGTTCACCATAAAATGACACTTTTCATAATTTAAAACCAAGTTAGTTTGTAAACAATGTTTAAGTACTTTTTCTAGATTTTCAAGGCATTCATCAAAGGAATTTCCATATACAGTAATTCCTTATACCTCTGATAATACTCCCCGAAATCCTCATTTGGCAATTGGTGAATGGACACAATATTTTTCCTTGTGATTCCCGCCTTGCTAGATGACCAATACTTGTTGAGAAAGGTACTCAACATTTGCTGCCATGTATTAATGGAATTATGGGGTAAACTGAGGAACCAAGTCCTAGTTTTGTCTTCTAAGGTCCATGGGAAGGCTCGGAGTTTAGCTCAGTTAATGTCTACTCGAGGTGGTTTGTGGGTATCACATTCCCAGTGGAGGTTTTGGAGGTATTTGAAGGGGTTTTCGCTTGGCAATCCGTAGAACTTCTTCAGGTTATGGATAGTCTTTGGCTTAAGGTTCCAATCATGTTCTACGGGTGGGTATTGGACACAAAAGTATGTATCCGGTGTTGGTCCCTCATTGTTGATCTGCCTAAAGGTTCTTTCTGGAGGAGGAGGAGGTTGATTATTGTTATTAGGAGGTGGTGGTGGCTGGTTATCTCTAGGTAGATCCATGTTTGGTTCTGGTTCAAAAAGTGGGTTTTCTCTAACCACGGATGAACCTTCTCCCAGGTCAGGGATAAGGGCCCGTTGAGGTGTCTGGAAAGAACTATTTTCTGGTTGTTGTTCTTTAGGGACAACTCTCTGGTTTTTCGCTTGCCTTCTATACTGTGTTTCTCTCCTGGTAATTTCTAGGTTGTACGGAAGCAATTCTGAGCTAGAAGATCTGGTCAAAAAATAAAGAAAATTAATTAGTACCGATGAATCCCCGGCAACGGTGCTAAAATTTGATGGTTGCCGAAATCGTCAAAATAAATATAAATACAATTCACCATGTACGTGTAGATGAAAATAGTCGCAAGTGGTAAAAGGATCGTTCCTCAGGGATTCAGTGGACAATTAAAATTCTTTGTAATGACTAGGAAAGTAACAAGTGGTAAATACCAATAATAACGTTTTGTTGCAATAGAATAAGAAAAACAAATAACAGAAAACAGTAAAGAAAATGAATTGTGTGTGTGTTCAGAGGTGACAAAATTCCCAGTAAGGATTCGACTACGCACATGAATTATACTGATTGATCATTCATTCAAATATTTTCAAGACCGAACTTATAGGCGGCTATAGAGACCAGGTTTTTTTAGGCAGATTTTTCTTTTCTTTTCATTGCTTAGCCGCGTTTGTTCTTTTTGGCCTATCCAACTCCTAGAACTTTCACTTTTGCTAATTCTTCTCTATGACATTCCAACACTTTTAAATGTCGCACATAAATATCTTAGGATTCATTCTTCTAGAAGAGACAGCTGGCAGACGCGTCTCAGGCCAAAGTCACATATATCTGACTTGCAGGACTGCTTCAGAACTTTGATCACCAGAATTTGCTCTTTAACTGGCAGTTTCAACCAATTGGATGAATTGCTCCTCAGCAACATGTTTTGCAAGAAAGGAGGGGAAAAGCCTAGAATTAGCAGTATCATCATCCTAAAAAGGGTGGAAAGGATGATGAAATTAAGACATTTAACGATCGAATCAACCTTCCATTGATCAAACGAGAGAAGCCTTACAAGTTACAATGGATGACGAACGAAGGAGAAATAGAGGTGACATATCGAGTCTTAATTGCGTTCAACATTGAGAGCTTTGATTGTGATGTATATTGTGATGTGGTACCTATGAGTGCGAGCCATATTTTGTTGGGTAGGCCGTAGCAATATGACATGAAGGCGGTCCACAAGGGCAAGAGCAACTGATACAAGGTTGAGAAGGATGAAAGAAAACATATCTTGTAGCCTTTGTCACCTTTGGAAGTATACAAGGATCGAGTATGGCTTACTAAGTCATATGGCAATTTTGTAAGGGAAAAAGAAGAGAAGGAATCAAAAGAATTAAAAGTCCTTGAGCGAAACAGCCCCATGAAAATAGAGAGCATGCGTTGAATAAGAGAAGAAGAAACATGTTACTTGTGCCTAACCCCAATTTATTTGTGTCTACTTTTTCTTGTGATCGTTCTTTAGGGCCGTAAAAGGAAGGTGATGTGAGTGAAGGATTGGACCAGTTTTTGGTGATTGTTGAGAGAGTAACGATGAGCTTACACCAACCTTGGTCACCTACTCAAGACAACAGGACAACCGCATGGAGAGACGATGGTTTGACCCAAACCACCGCCGCTCACAAGGACACCACCGTCAGGATGGATGTCTTCGGTAATCCCTTACCTTGTTATGTTTCCTTTGTTGAGTTTAACTTGAGTAATATTGTTGGAGTTAAGGAAACAAATTCGACGGTGAATCATTTTCAAGGGGGAGGGAATGATACGATCCTAGGCCCGCGCAACATACAGCAAGCCGTAGTCGCACCATAGCGTCGAGCCAAGAGGGCCGTAATGAGTCAAGCGAGGTTAAAACAACCTCAAGGGGTTGAGAGAAGGGCCATCACATAGAGAGAGCAGACCTTATGCCGAGGAGGGCATGCGTCGCACCTTAGCGCACGCAAACCCTAGTAGGGTTCCGACAAGCCAAAACATGAAAGAAGGGTTCCAACCAGTGATCCATGATAAATACAAGACAAAAGGGTGTCTTAGGAGTGTCGTATCCAAGTTTGAGGATAAATGCATGACTGGATAGAGAGATGGCTCAGAGAGACTTAGTCGTATGCACCAAGGGTGCGTACAAGCGTAATAGGCACGTTAGTTGGATCCAAGTGGGTTTGGGTTAGCTTATTTTGAGAGGCCGACCTTATGACATGTCTTTCAACATGTTAGGAAGGTTTGGGCCAAGTTTCAGCCTAAACGCACGAGTAAAGGAGAAGATTACTCGAGAGAGTATTTTGGTGCGCATTGACCGAGCCATTGAGGGAGCTGAAGTCGGAAGACGTCTAGGAGTTCTAGAATAATTTGGATGTAATTATTTAATTAATTATTAGAGTTATTTCTTATTTAGAACTTAGGCTTTAATTAGATTTCCTAGTTTTACTTAAACTTGTACTAGGTTTTGCCTATATAGTTGATTGGCTTCATTAATCAAAGAGACTGAATTTTGATCAAATTGATTGTTAAGACTATTGTCTTGGGTGGACTCCCATTTTTCATTCATGGACTCGAACAAAACCTAAGGTGGCGGCTTGTTAGGTGGACTCCTAGCGAACCTTATCCTTGTGAACCTCACTTGGTGATCGGCGGTGCACAGGTGGACTCCTCGTGTACCTTACTTTCAGGCATTGTTCAAACCTTGACTTAAAGACCGATGGTGTAAAGGTGGATTCCTTTGCGTACCTTACGTTGACGAGAAGATCTTGAGTTATGATTCCACGCAACTTCAAACCTTCTAACAACGATTGCCAATTCAACACGTCCTAGTTATCTAAGATCGTATCAACGATAGTGATCGTCACTCAAATATACTATTTTTCTGATGCCTATTTGCACAGTTTAAAATGCGTGAAAGGCAAGACAGGGTTGAACTATAGAGATTGAAGGAATAATGACTCAGTTTCAAGTGTATGATAGAGGGTAAATGCAACCAAATATAAAAGTAACACGGGGGGGGGGGGGGGGGGGGGGGGGTTATGTTGATTAATATAATTAATCAACGTAAATTTGGGAGCTAACAAGACAAATGATTAAAGCAATTATCTAGGGCATGAAAGTAAATAACAATTGAGGGCAAGATAACTAACAACAGTTCGAGGGCAAGATAACAAGAAAAGCTGTAAAGAGATATTAATCAGATGACAAGAGATCTTAGCAAAAGGTGTTCTCGGGTTACATTTCGGGTTGGTAAATCATCGGCACAGAAATATTCCAAACTCAAGCACAGACCTGCTATAGGGACCAAGTTCTCACTACGAATCACCTGCTTACCTTCTTAATAAAAGCCCCCCCACCCCCCCGCCCCCCGCCCCATTTTCACATATAAGGTGACCTTGATGTTTCGTCGTCCTCCCAGGCACGAATGCGAGGAGGCAATACTCAAAACACCCATGAAGTGGAGGCAAGATAGATTTAGGGCGTGACGTCTCAGTGTGTCAAGCTCGCGCGGCATAACCCTAAATGACTATTTACCCCTAGACGAAAGACCTCTCGCGATGTCCCCACTAGGTGTCTACTACTCCTAACAACCTCGCAATGACGTTATCGCTATTAGGATGACTGTACCCACGCAGAAATACTAATAGTTGATCAAGCCCTTAACATTTCTAAATGAGCATGGCAAGAAAATGATAAATAACTGAATATGACAATGAGAGTATATTAAGCACGTTTAAGCCTCTTAACCTAACCTTGCAACATTTGAAACACCCTTTACTAAGAATATGGGAATTTAGCTACTCATAATAAAATATAAATGGTAAGTAGGGAAGAAGAATAACGTAAACAAGATTAAAGGAAATAAAAGAGAAATGTATTAGAATAAACCGGTGGAGAATTCAATGGTTCCTTTCTTCTCAAGCTGACGGCGTTGCTCAAAAAGAGGAAGAGAGAATCCCTAAAATTTAGGTAAAAGTGTGAGTGTGTCCTAGGACCAGCCGTCCTTACAAAAACCCTAAAACTAAGCTTAAATAGCCTAAAAACTAGCTAAGGGATAAAATACAACTAAGGAGAGAGAGTGTCAACTCATGAGAGGGTGACAGCGCATGGGAAGGACACGCCCTTGGCAGGTAATATTCTGGAATCTTTTGGAAGCGCCTGACATCTTCTAGGGACGCTTGGAATCCCGCACGGATCTTTGAAGATTCTTTTTTTTTGGCTTTTGATCTTTGTTCTCATGCGGATATGTCAAGAAAAGAACGAACATCGTGAATGTTGGTTGGGTAAGGCAAGGCCTCGATTACTTCTATCTTCGCTCTGTCCACTTCTATTCCTTTGCTGGAGACAATGTGACCGAGAATGAGCCCTCGATCTACCATGAAATGGCATTTCTCGAAATTCAAAACCAGGTTGGTCTCGATACACCTTTGTAGGCACTTTCTCAAATTAGACATACATTCCGCGAAGGAATTTCCATAGACCGTGAAGTCATCTATAAAGACTTCAATACCATCTTCAACAAGTTCATAGAAGATGCTCACCATGCAGTGTTGAAACGTGGTGGGGGCATTACAGAGTGATAAGATTTGAACTTCTAGGGAACCAGGGGTGTATGGCCGCTCAAAGTTGCTATACTCGCTGTCCGGTGGACCTGCAAAGCGTCGGAGGGGGGGCTCCAGCGTAGACACTCCGATGCTTAAGTCAGTATGGTTGTTCCAAATGGTAGGGGTTCGACTAGCAATCATAGGCTTACCTCTCACCTTGAATGGTGGGGTATTTATATGCGCAAAGGAGGGCGTTACCTCTAGGGGGTGGGCATTATCTAAGAAAGATAACTCCTCGAGTGACGTCATGGCTGACCTGGGATGGGATAACGCCGTGCACATGGGAAGATAATGGGTGAGACCCTCTCCCCCACTGATGTCGACCATCCTAGGGTTCCTCGCTTGGTGAAGGGCGGCCTCTTCGGTGGGGTGCGCCCGATAGGAGCTATAGTAATCCAGCCTTATCACTGAGTGCAAAGACGGCAATGCCCCTGGAGTTGCCTCTATTGTTATCACAAGCCCAACTGAAACCGAGTGTTTACCAAGGGCTAACGCTTCCTCTTATTTCCATGTCATGCCTGACGGTCCTTGAGATAAAGGGGTGGCTCGGCTTTCGAGAGACACATCTTCTCAACCACCCTTTCTTTGGGCCTATAAATTTGAACTTCCATTGCGCAAATTTCACATCTTTTTAGCACTTCTTTTAGCATTTTCATCATGGATGAACTGACTAGAAACTTCTTATCTCCAAAGCCCACACTTTAAAGAATCTTACTGAGGCTGACATTGGTTTCCTAGAGACCATGATGACCAAGACCTCCGAGGACGTCTTGGAGCTTCAGGGGATGATGACCCCTCTTCTATCTAGGCAGCTTGTAACTTCCCTAGAGGACTTCAGCCCTTTGGAGAGCATGATGAAGTTGGCCGCCACCGTTTCCCACATCGAGGTGGTCACCACCATGCTGCGGTACAAGAAGGAACTACTGATGTGTTGCTTCAAGGGGATGAGGGTTTGCTCCTCTGAACTGACCTCTGTTGCAGATGCTCTTAGGGAGATTCCTGTTGTGCCAGGGGAGGATGACGCCGGGTCCAATGCCTAACCGCTCGCCGCTGTCATCGCATCCCTTTGTTTTTCTTTTTGTGTCATGATGTATGTACGCGGATGTATGTTTGGGCCGTTAGGCCATAAATAAATAAAGTATCTTTTCGCTATCTTGCTTGTGACTTCTTTCCTTTCTCGATATGCTAATTAACGCTTCAGTTGAGTGCCACATCAGCCCAACTGAAAATGAGTCTGCCATTGGTTGGACTTTTACAGCGCTTGTTTTTCCTTACTCATCGGGTAGCGACGATTATTCTTGTGAACCGTTCCGCATTAATTCCACGCCATTTCTTTAGTATCAACTAATTGGGCAGTTTTTTGGTGTCTCTTGATTAGTGAGAAATCCTAACAGGCGTGATCACAGAATCCGATTCTGCAATTATGACCATTCTTCTCGAAGCGAAATGATTTTTCTCAGAGGGCATGCGAAAAGGTGGGGAGGCCTCTTCGCTTCGACTATTTAATGGGATTTTCTCTTCTTTTTCCTGTTCTTCTTCATCTTTGCATTTCTCCACTGAGATTACTTACGATTTTATGGCTGATTCATATTCCATGGATGTCGTTGATCGTGATTCTCCACCGACTCCTCCGACTTCACCAGATTCTGACGATCCTCCTCCGCCGTGCCTGAAAAGATGACCTTTTCGACACAAGGGTCGTAAGAGGCCGAAGAGGAAGGCCTTCGAGGCAACCAACGTACCTTTTGACTTCCATGTCCCTACTGTTCAAAAGGGCAATGAACTGTTTCCTCACATTAGTCGTTTCATGGAATGAGGTTACTCTAACGATATCGGTGCTGAGATAGTGGCTTCCGTCACTAAGGGGGAGTCAAGTTCGTCAAAGCCTGGTCAAGAGAAAAGGTTGACGAGCCTTTCCCTTTTGCTAACGAGGAGTGGCCGTCTTCGGATGGAGATGACTTCTACTGGCCTTCCTACTGGCTTGACGAGGATTAATTCTGATGTGTCATGCATGTTGTAGATGGTGTATGGATTTTTTATGAATAAAATAACACTCTTCATTTTTGCTTTCTTGCCGTTACATTCTCGCGTTAACTCTACAATCATTGGGCAGTTAATGTTGAGCGGTTGGTTACCGCTTGATGCAACCATTTCTTCAACTTCCAGTTGTTAACCGCCTTCCTCCAAGGATATAAATGCTTAGCCATAAATATTCTTCTAATGTCTTTCCACGTGTCCTTTTCTATTTTATGTGTGTCTTGTTCTCACAGGTTACTTAGTCATTGGGTTTGACCTTTAAAAGGAAATAACTCTCCTCTTCTCACACTTTTACTCGCGCGCCTCGAATTTTTCTCTGCTTCTTCTTTTGCTCGAGGAAAACTTTTCCCACCGTTCGTCAGCGCCGGTGGTCTACTCATTACTTTCTTCTTCAAGACTAGAGCTACCAAGGGTTTTCAGAGACCTTTAGATCTAGATATCGAAAAAACACAGTATTTTTTCGTGTGAGACGGTTCTGAGGGCCGAATTAGAGAGTCATGGTATCTCTTTTCCCCTGGCTATTACATTATCGTCCCCGAGGATGATCTGCGACTTCACGATCCACTGTGGGGAAAATATAGATTGGTTTACTTTAAAATGTTCCTTTATGGCTTTCATTTCCCAGTTCATACTTCTGTAGAAAAATTGTTGCGCCGATATGATCTTAATCCCGCTCAGATAACTCCTTCTTCTTAGTGTGGGATTTATGCCTTTCTTCATGCTTGCGAGACGAAGGGGATCTTTACTCCATCTGTCAATTTAATCTACAAATTCTTCAGCCTAAATTGTCGCAACTGTTTAGTCGATATCGCCCCGAGGTGGAATGAAGCATTCGTGCAGTCGTTCTGGCAGAAGTTTCAGGGCTTTGAGGAGACTGTGGCTGATTGAAAGTGCGGTTTCTTCATTCTCGAACTGCGTTCTCATTTGTGGCGCGGGGGCTTTAATCGAGAGATTACTAGTGCTGCTTGGGTAAACCCAGTAGTATTGTCTAGGGATGAGTTAACTCATGCTAACGCCTTGCTAGAGATAGATGCGTCTTTCCGTATTCAGGAATTCGCTTTGTACAGGCGCCTGGAAGAGTGCGTTACAGGTGGGTTTTTCTCTTTTCACGTTATTGCTTTGATTTGCTTGCTGTTCTGACATATTTCATTGGCAGAAAACACTGAGGGTCAATCACCCGGAGGGAATGATGCTCCTTTCAACGTGGTGCCGCTCCAAACGCTACTAGCTTCTCCACCACCTGGGGTTTCCAGCCATCAAAATACTTCGCCGAAGAAGAGGAGAACTAAGATAGTCGTAGGGAGAGGGCGCGGTATTCCTACTCGAGCCTCTCGTTTCCTTGACAATTGGTTACCGGTCTGGGGCAGAGTAGTAACTTTGGGTCGACCCGTAACTAGGATAACTGACAGCGATAGCGAGGATATGGATATCGAGACAGAGCTTCGCCATGCTTCCGCAACTCAACGGAAGAAACTCAGAGTGGAGAAAGATAGTCAGGCTATTGGGATTTTTTCAAAAAAGGTTGACGAAGTCCCCACCATAAGGGTTGACGTTTCTACTGTGGCGAATACTTCTCAAATGATAAAGGTTACTGAGGCGTCAACTTTCATTCCTCCAATGGTCACTGAAGTTCTACTGACTAACGTCCCCAACTCTCCCATTTCCTCCTCCATTCCTAACGTGGTGGTGCCAGCTCCCAGCTCAAGCGCACTTCCTGACCCACCGACGGGGGTCCTCAACTATTATTCTTTACTTCCATTTCGGGTATCGATGATTCTGCCAAGGGTTCCACTCCATCTATTATCGCCAATCTTTCCCCCCAGGGTCCTTAAGGGGTTCCTTCTTACCGGTTGGATTTGTCAACCTTTGACACTAGCGGGCTTCGTGCCTTAGGGGTGTCGGACCCATTATCGCGAGATCAACCGACGACCTTCCTAGTAGGTGAGATATTTGGCTCGCCTGAGGTTAAAGAAGAGTTGTTGTGGCTTCCCCCTGATATTCAGTACGTGCACGTTCTGAACGATGCACTGGCAGACTTTCACAAAGTGCATCACTTTCTTAAGGCTCATGGTGACAAGCTTCGAGGTTCACCTGACTCAAAAGAGCAACTGGATGCCGCCTTGACTAAAGTGAAGGAGTTAACGTGACTTCAGAATCGTACCTTGGGGGAGCTGAACGATTGTCGCGATGAACTTGCAAGGGAAAGATCTAAGGGGAAAGCCAAAGTTGAGTTTTTAGAGGTGGAGTTGGTGGCAGCTGACAAGAAAAATTCTCTTCTTTTCGAAGAGATATTAGCTTGCAATGCGGATTTAGCAAAGGTTCCCTCAAAGATACGCTGGTGGAAGAAAAAGACAATGTGGGCTTTTACTACCGGATTCGCGGACTACTATCGCAGTAGGACTTTCGATCCTGCTAAGATAGATGATTATGCCTCTGAAAAATTGAATGAGATAGATGGGAGCAAAGAAGATTTTCTTTCTTCAGGAGAGGAAGAGGGAGATGACGGCGGCGGTACCTAGGCGCTCCCATAATCGGATGGTGCTGATGCCACAGAGGACGTCAAAGACTCCACTCGTCTCTGTTAATTGCTATCCTTTTTTCACTTCAAACATTGATGCAATTCAGTTTATAATAATTAATAACGCCTTCCTTGTAACAACGTCTAGAATTCTCCTTTAAATAACGATTGATCTTTGTCGCGTTATCCCTTTCCTTTGCGTTATCTCGACAGCTGCTAGTGGAGTTAACGCTGCACCACGTTATCTTGGTCTCCGTGTTATTGCGCCTGTCTAGGTTTGAAAATCGACTCCACCTTGCAGAACATTTAATGCTTGAGATTCACTTATTAATGCGAGAGGGGAGTCATGATAGCTAGAATACACGTGTCTGTTCGTGGAGGCACTAGGGGTTGGTGTGCCCTAGGAATTGGTGAGATCGAAGCGTCTTCTTGCTTCTCTAGAACCATACTCATTGCTTGCGTCTTTTCTTTGTGACGCGTCACACACGCGACGACTGTTACAATAGTCGTTTTGTCTAACTACTAGGGTTATAAAACCCAACACATCTTTCTTTTTCTCTCTTTTGTTATTCTATTTTCCTTTCACCTTCTCGAGCCGACTGGTGTTTCTTCTTTCCATCATCTGGGCGTTCTGAGTTTCTCTCCCAAAAAGGTATTTCTATCCTCATCTGTCATCTTCTTCATCTTTTCTTTATTTTTTGCCATGGCTAGAACTCGCCGTTCTCAACCCAAGTCTGTTGATGACGAAAAAATTGAGAATACTGTTACCACCATCACCTCCACAACCATGCTTCAAGAGCATTTAACCAGAAACAATGCCCATATTCCCGAGGATTGTACGGTTTCCGTTGCCTCGGATTCAGTGCACCTTAATAGTGTATTATCCAGCAACAGTAGGCTTTTGTATGCCAAGATGTTTGGCTATGGTTTCCAATTTCCTCTTGATTCTTTCGTTGAAGGGTTGTTTGTTGCTCTGGATGTGAATCCTGTTCAGTTAACTCCCAATGTGTACTGTTGCATTTACGCATTTCTAGAACTCTGTAAATACAAAGGGATTAACTCTCCTTCCCTTTTATTACTTAAATCACTTTTTTCAATTGTATAGCCATAGGGGTGTGCTAGCGATATCGCCCCGTTATGACGATGACTCACTTAAACCCTTCACCTGGAAGCTCCTGCACATTGAGTCTTCCATTGAAAATTGGAGAAATGAATTTTTTTTCATTGAACTACCTAGCCCCCGGTGGCCGACCAGTTTTAATCACAATATCTGGGATAATGCCTGGGGTCGACGGGGGGCTCTTCCTCCACTTGAGCAAGGCTGGTTAGACAAACTGCTCGAATTGGACATCAGCGTTCACACTCGTAACCTGGCGTGTGGGACTGATATTCGAGCCTGTGTTGAGAGTGAGTGTTGTGTCATTTTCTTTGTAATTTCAGGCGATACTAACGCTAACGTTATATCGTGATTGTGCAGTTCCTGAGCCTGGTTGGAAGCCTGAAAGCGTTAGGAGACGGGAGAGAAGGGCTCTAAGAAGAAGGGAGGGAGAGGAAGCTGCTGCCGCGGCAGCAAATCTTGTAGTACCGCCTACTGTGACTTTAAATCCCATTCAAGCGCCTTCTTCTTCGGTCGGCGAGGGAACTGCCACCATTCCTGATTCTATTCTGGCTGTATCCGTTGTTGTGGCTTCTGCTCAGGCGTCTTCTTCCCGGGTTCCCACAAAAAGGAAAAAGAAGAAGACAAGACGCGTTGCCACCCTTACCCCATCTTCGAATGCGACAGCTTCTTCGAAGGTGCCGGTTAGCGATATTGTCACTGTAGGCATTTCTTTCATGACTGTGTTATCTCACCCATTGCTTCTTAACGCTCTTTAGCATTTTCTTTTGCTTTCTTACCCTTCTCGATGTTTCTTTCTGCAGGATACCGCTGTTGCCTCTGCTCACTTGTCGCCAACAGACAACATGGACCTGACCCATGTGTTTCGACGTCCTGACAAGAGGCCACGACATGACAGGGAAAACACGAGCTTGCCAATGGGTCCCGTTAATAATGAAAGGGGGATGCTACTGTTTTTACTTCGATGACGCCTTCTAGCGGTCAGTCTTCTAACCCTTTGGGAATTGTGGGTGTTTTTGGGCCCTTTGATGCTTCGCCCAATTCCTTCGACTCGTCACTTCCTCCTTCCTTCTCCCACGTTATGGGCTTAAATGAGGAGTTAACGGGGGCCGGTTTTTTGACCTTTCAATCTCATGGTTCCTTTGGGCTTCACGGGGGCACTTCTTCTAATCAACCTCCATCTCGAACTACTCTATTTTTTGTTCCCTCCAATGCCTTGATGTATAGGCCTGGTGGGGTTGTTACACCCTATCTCATGGCCGATTTGAGTTCGATGGCTGAGTCTGGTCCCGTTACTCATCAACTTGACTTGAGTAACTTGTGCAGATCTAGGTTCGCGGCTGTTGGGGGCTACAGTTCCGCCACGGTTTCTTCTTTCTTAGCCGCTTATGCGTTAACGTCCCCTGAGGAGGAGGAGGCATTTCTTTCTCGGACTTCTGATGAGCAAATAGGTTTATTGCGTTCCACCTTGTTCTCTTCTTTCTCCCAGTTTCATTACTGGGCCCAGCATATGTCGCACAAGGTTGCCTCTCTTACTTCTACCTCAGATAGGCTATATGTTGCTCATCGTCAGCTTTCCAAAGAGCTTGCCCAGGAGCAAGAAGAAAAGAAGAAACTATCGGGGGAATGCCAAAAGTTGGTGCTAGCCTGGGCAATGGCCAAGAAGGACTTAAAGGATGCTAGAGAGCAAGAGGCCGCTAGGGTGTCTGATCTTGACCCTGCTCTGATGGTAGAAAGGGCTAAGAATGTCGCGCTAGAGGAAGAGAAGACCATATTGAAAGAGGAAAAAGCTGCACTAGAGAGGGAGTCGGCAGAAAGGCATAAATGGTACATTGAGACCACTGTCGGTATCATGTCTGACTGCTTTGTGCAGATTCATAGGGAGGAGGTGTACCGCGCTGATGCCCTTATTGATGCTTTTCGGGAGTGGTCAGGGATCCTCACAGATCATTTTTGCAGGGTAAAGACGGGGGGGGGGGGGGGGGGGGGGCGGCGCGAAGGGCAAGGGGATAGTGAGACTGGCGCGTAATAGACGTTTTTGTCATCCTTTCTTGAATATCGGGTGCCGCCCATTTTTTTTTCACTCTTGGAGGTTTTTGTCTTTTGTAACCCTTCAAGAGTTTTTTGAACAATTTATATATATATATATATATATATATATTCTTCTTGCTATTTCCCTTTGTGGTTGTCCTCTTTCACGTCGTCCCCCTTTTCTTCGAGCTCCCATGATAAGATAGTGGCATCAATATTACCATGACGAAGTTGATAATAAGCCTAAGTGTTGCTTGCAAGGCTACTATCATAACACAGTAAGATAATGAGATTCCAACAGAAAGCAGGATAACCGTAACATTGCCATATAATCCGTAGAATCATAAATACTGATAACGGATATTATGCAAGACATCGCGACATGACTTAATCATGCGCATTTCAATGTTGAGGTAGAATAACGTCGCTTAGAAGATAGCTTCAGAAATAGAACTCATAGGACCGACCATCACAAGGGTAGGATTTTCACTTCCAAGCGTTGATACCTCGCATCCCTGGAATCGTGCCTCGTCTTAGTGAGCCGTCTGTATTAGCTCGGTTATCACAAGGATAGGATTTTCACTTCCAAGATGGAGTTACTATCTCTCTGGGGCGTGCCTTGTCTTAGTGAGCCATCTATATTAGCCCGGTTATCACAAGGATAGAATTTTCACTCCCAGAGACGCGGGGACGTGCCTCATCTTAGTGGGTCGCCTGTGTTAGCACAGTTGCCACAAGGATAGGACTTTTTACTCTCGGGGGTGTCGGGGTGTGCCTCATCTTAGTGGGCCGCCTGTGTTAGCACGGTTACCACAAGGATAGGACTTTTCACTCCCAATACTAATTTTTTAGGTATGCCAGGGCGTGCCTCGTCTTAGTGAGTGTCTGATCAGGATCGGCCGTCACAAGGATAGGACTTTTCACTCCTGGTACCCTTCATCATCTGCACACAATCAGCCACAAAATATACAAGAATATTCTCTATTCAAGCGTTAACACAAGTTAGGGCTGGCGTTAGCAAAACGTGCAGAGATGTATCAAATTCTAGCATGGTATAATTTCAAACGAGCTATATTCCAAGAGTTGGGTAAGGGAGTACCCTCAAGTGTTTCCAGGTGATATGCTCCCTTTCCAATAACGCGGGTGACACGGTATAGGCCGTCCTAGTTCGGGCTGAGTTTCCCCACGCGCTGTCCAGCTACTCGTTTGTCCCTAAGTACCAAGTCTCCTGCTTTCAGCAATCGCTCCTTGACGCGCCGGCTGTGATAACGCGCCATTTTTTGCTTATAATGTAGCGTTTTCAGGAGGGTTTTCTCATGTAGTTCTGGTAACGCATCGAGGTTCGCTCGCAACCTCTCTTCGTTTAGCTCTTCTTTGAAGTATGCTACTCGCAGGCTCAGAGTATCGATTTCTACCGATGTAACGGCCTCAGTGCCGAAAGCCAATGCGAAAGGTGTTTCTCCAGTGCTAGTTTTAACGGTCATGCGGTATGCCCACACCACATACGGTAGCTCGTCTGCCCATTTCTTTCTAGACCTTCCAAGTTTTTCTTAATAGCACTGAGAATGCTCCGATTGGTCACCTTCACTTGACCGTTGGTCTGTGGGTGAGCCACATAAGAGAATCTTTGCTCGATTCAGAATTCCGCGCATTGGTCTCTAAAAAATTGACTGGTGAATTGTGTCCCATTATCGCTGACTAGCACACGGGGTATACCGAACCGCATGATAACTTGGTGTTTAAAGAAACGCCAAAATTTTTCTGTTGTGATGTTGGCCACCGCTTCCGCTTCTGCCCATTTCGTGAAGTAGTCCACCGCCACGACCATGAATTTTAGCTGAGACCTTGCCTTTGGAAACGGACCTAGGATATCGATCCCCCATTTCGCAAAATGACAAGAAGCCACAATTTCAGAGATTTATGTGGCGGGTTGTCGAGGAATCTTGGAGAACTCCTGATAAGTTCGTACGTAATTATGGCAATCCCTACGAATAGTAGGCCAATAAAATCCTGACCTGAAAACTTGCGCGGCCAAGGTACCGCCTGATGCATGCATGCCACATATTCCTTCATGGATTTCTCGTAAGGTATGGAGACCCTCTTGTTCCATTATACACTTGGCAGCTGGGTGAGAAAAACATCTCCTAACCAGTTCCCAGTCATAATACGTACACCGTGCCACTTGTTTCAGTACTTTTTTCCTCTCGGCATTATCTGCAGGTAATTGCTCATGTTTCAAGTATTTTATTATGGAGATTCGCCAGTCGTTTTCAATTTCTTCAACGCAAAGCGACGCTTGCTCCTCCATGAAGGCACAGATATTTCTCGATAGTACACACCCTTAGGTATGGACGCTTCCGGGTTCGCTGCAAGTTTGGCAAGGTTGTCTGCTTCAACGTTATCCTCTCGAGGGATATGCTCAAAGCCAACCTGCATGCCACTTTTCTTTATTTCCAATAGCTCGAGTTTCACTTTAGCAAGATATTGAACCATGATGGGCTCTCTGGCCTGAGAGTGTCCCAAGACTTGGTGTATTATCAACCTGGAATCTCCGCAGATCTTTAGTCGCAAGTCTCCCATCATTCCCTTATCGTGTATGGCTTTGGTGGAGAAGCTTCTTCCTATTCTAAATCCAGCCAGTAACGCCTCATACTCCGCCGCGTTATTGGATAACGGCTGCAGGATTCTGATGGAGTATCGTATATGTATGTCGTGCGGCTCGATTACGAAGATTTCAGCTCCGGCTAGTTCTTGATTCTTGGCTCCATCCACGTGGATGACCCACATGTCAGTGTAGGTTTCAGGGAACGGGAGATCCAAGTCATCTTTTTCTTCTTTAGGTAGGTCCGTCAATGGATCTTGCGTAAAGGTGCACTCAGCTATGAAGTCTGCTAGGACTTGAGCATTTATAGATGATCGGCTTTATACTGCAACCCATATTGCTCAAGTTCGATGGCCCAAATCAGCATTCTTCCTGAAGACTCAGGTTTCCGAAATATCCTTTTCAAAGGTTGGTCTGTAAGTACGATGACGGGGTGGGCCTAAAAATATCTATCCATTTTCCGCGTGGCCTGTATTAACGCAAACGCTATTTTCTCAATGTGTACGTATCACAACTAGGCATCTTTCAAAACATGACTCACGAAGTACACAGGGTGGTGTGTGTGGTTGTCGTCTCATACAAGGACAACACTAACCACTTCATTGGTAACCCCAAGGTATAAGTACAGGGTGTCACCCGGTTCTGGTCTTGTTAACACCAGGTCAGGCGATAAATAGGCTTTTAGGCCCATAAATGCCTCTTCATATTTTGTTGTCCATCCAAAAGGGGTTTTTTTTACGTATGACCTTGAAAAAGAGCAAGCATCTCTCGCCTTGATTTGGAATAAACCGTTCTAGAGTGATAACACGCCCTATTAGTTTTTGTACCTCCTTGACAGTTCGAGGAGATATCATATCCTGGATAGCTTTGATTTTTGAGGGGTTGGGCTGGATACCCTTCTGACTGACCACATAGCCCAAAACTTTGCCAGTTTGGAACGCGAACATGCATTTACGGGGGTTCAGCTTCATTTTGTATTCTTTCATCACATCAAAAACTTCTTTCAAGTCGACCAAGTGGTCCTTGAAGCTTCGGCTTTTGACTAGTATATCATCAACGTAGGCTTCCATGTTCTTTCCAATTTGCTTTTCAAATACTTTATTCACCATGCGCTGGAAGGTTACCCCTGCATTTTTCAGCCCAAACGGCATCACCGTGTAGCATTAAGTGGCCTTCGGAGTGATGAAGGCGGTCTTTTCTCCATCTTTAACAGCCATAGGGATTTGATGATACCCGAAGTTGGCATCTAATGAGCTTAGATAGGTGTACCCGGCAGTCTGATCGACTAGCTGGTCAATTCGAGGGAGCGGGTAGCAATCCTTGGGACAAGCATCATTCAGGTCAATGAAGTCAATGCACATACTCCAGTCTTCATTGGGCTTTGGAATGAGAACTGGGTTAGCTAACCAGGTTGGATATTGGACCTCTCGGATGAAACCTACATCTAAGAGCTTTGACACCTCCTTGTCAATGGCTAAAGTTTTCTCCATAGAAAATGCTCGTCGTTTCTATTGGATCGGTTTGACGCAGGGATCAGTATTAAGTCGATGTTCCGCTACCTCTCGCGAGATACTAGGCATATCCGCAGGCTTCCACGCGAACTCTCCTTTACATTTGTTCAATAGTCGAGCTAGTTAGAGGTTTTCTTCTGGGCTTAGCTTCTCGCTAACCAGGAAATTTGCTTCGCTGATCCCGTTAGCTGGTATGGGTACCATTTTGTCCATAGGCTGAGTGCGTTTCTCATCATTCGGCCCATATGGATCTACCATGACACACACGTATCTATCACAACTCTTCTGAGTCATGTGTAGGTAACACTCAGCCGCTAATTTCTGATCGCCTTTGATTGAGACCACTCCATCCTAGGAGGGATATTTCATCCTCAAATGCTTTTGAGATATCGTTGCTCCAAAACGGTTGAGGAACGGTCGCCTAAGTATGGCGTTATAGGGCAAGGTTAGGTCTACGACCAAAAATAACAAATCCTCTGACCGCTTGGACGTGTCTTCTCTAAAGTATACTGGCAGCATCGTGACTCTAGTCACCGGGATTGAAACTCCATCTACCCCAATTATTGGCTTCTTGCTGGGTGTAAGCTCGCTGTCGGGACGCTTCATGAGGTTGTAAGCCTCTAATAAAAATAGATTTACCGCGCTTTCGTTGTCAACAAGAGTTCTTCTAACTCCATGCTTGTCGATAACGGGTGTAACTACTAACGCATCGTTATACAGGAACGCAATACCTTTCTCGTCCTCTTCCGAGAAGGATAACACCATTCGTTCTAAGGTGCTTATCGCTTCACTTTTCATTAACACGCCCTCTCGCTTCCGCTTGTCTCCTGCTGTGGGCATTAACTGCACAGGCTCGTCAAGGTATGGCGTGCCTCCCGCGATAATATTGATGATGGGAACATCATCTTCATCAATCGTAAGCGTTTCTCTACCTCTCCCAGCAGGAGTAGCATTATTTCCTAGAGCGCGAGGAGGTGCCTGTCGGTTATCTGACATTCTGTTTGTCGGGTTGTTGCTGACGTCTTCTCTTGCCTTAGTGGCAAATTCCCTGAGGTAACCTTCTTCTACTAAGCGCTCTATCACCAGCATTAATTCTCTGCACACGTCTGTAGAGTGTCCCTTGACTTTATGAAATTTGCAGAAAGTATTTTTCCTTCCTCCCATGACTACTCCTGGCTTTACAGGGGCTGGATAACGGATAGGTAGGTTCCATTGTTCCACAATCGGTTAGATTTTTGCTCTTGGCAATATGAGGGAAGGAAGGTCTGGGTCATAAATTCGGCCCTTAGGGGGATCTGCCTGCCGTCGAGTGGGAGAGTTACCGGGTCTTCCTCTTGAGAAGTTGCCTCTTCACCGATAGGAGGTCTTAGGGACGTGATCTTTTCGTTGGGCGTAACCGTCAATAAAATGATCGTTAGAGGTCGTGTTGATAGGAATGTTGGGAACTTGAGGTGTGTTTTGTGGCATGTTTTGGGTTTTGTCCCTGTTTTCTTCCTATTCCATCCTTGCGTAATTATGGGCTTTCAATCTCAACGCGTCCAAAGTCATTGGGGGGTCCACCATTAACGTGTCTCTCAGTTTCTCATAACGACAGTTCCGCTTCAAGACTTCCACAGCAAAATCAATGGTAACGTCTGGCGTTAATGACATCTCCATATCAGAACGACTGAGGTAATCTTTCAAAGATTCCTGAGGTTTCCTGTGTATATTGAATAAAGCTACGGCGGATTTCTTGACGGGGATAGCAGTACTAAACCGGTTTCGAAACTTAGACTCCAGCTGCGAAAAACTGTCAATGGATCTGGCTGGGAGACCTTCAAACCAAAGGCGCTCGACTCCTGACAACGTCATAACAAATATTTGGCACAAAGTCGTGTCATTGTGAGTTTGGAATTGCACAAAGTCTTTCACCTTGTTAAGGTAGGAAATGGGATCCTTGGTGCCGTCATAGGACTCCGTAGGGAGTTTCACATGTCGACTGACTCTGTGACATCTTATGCGATGGCTAAATGGGTGACCTGAGGTGTCATCGAGGATTTTACGAGTATGGCGAGATGGGGACACTTCCAGATGACATCTTCGATCTTGCGGATCCGGGGGTGTGATGTCACCTTGGAGTCCGGCTATGACTCCTTGGTGAGCAGTTTTGGTATTTTCTGCTACTCGATCTCTCACTACGCTCGAGGGATACATCTCTATCCATTTCCTCTTGCCGGCCGTCCCAACGATCTCTATACTCGTCATGTCATCGCTCCTCTTAGGAGACGGAGATTTGTTACGTGTGCGGTACGTAAGGTTCTACTCGCCCATGAGCGAGTTGCACAAGGCTGGCTGGTGTAGTCATCGTGGATAAGGTCAACGGAATGTTTCTGTGTTGTGGAGGCGATAATGGTTGTTCAGTGACAATAGATGAAGTGAAAATAGTCTGAAAAGGAACACTCAGTCCGGAAACACTAGGCGTGAATCCTGCGGCTAACTCAGTTAAATGATCTAACTAAGCACGAAGAGCGGATATTTAATTCACAAAGGGGTTATTAGCGCTATCCATCATAGATCCCATTGGAGGAGGAGTGGAAAAGCTAGATCCCGCCATTTGGGAAGGTGGAATACCGATCTGAGGAAATGACATGCTCACTATGGGCCCGAAAAGAAAGTCTGTCTGCGCAGAAAGGGTTCCATGCACTGTGGTAAAGATGCCGGTAGAAGTAGAAGGAAAAAGCTCTCTACGAGTGAGAATACCACGAGATTGAGGAGGTGTAGATTCTGAATCGGAAGCCATAATCCTTCAATTCCCAGAAAGACAGAGCTTGGCTATTAAGGAGGCTCACTTAATTAAACCAAAGCTCTCAACGAAAGCATCAGTTTGAAAGAACCAGGGGTGAGGACTATGGCCGCTCAAAGTTGCTATACTCGTCATCCGGTGTACCTACAAAGCACCGGAGGGGGGCTCCGGCGTAGACACTCCGATGCTTAAGTCAGTATGGTTGTTCCAAATGGCAGGGGTTCGACTAGCAATTATAGGCTTACCTCTCATCTTGAATGATGGGGTATTTATAGGCGCAAAGGCGGGCGTTACCTCTAGGGGGTGGGCATTATCTAGGAAATATAACGCCTCGAGTGACGTCATGGCTGACCTGGGATGGGTTAACGCCGTGCGCATAGGCAGATAACACGTGAGACCCCCCCCCACCGCGCTGATGTCGACCATCCTAGGGTTCCTTGCCTGGTGAAGGGCGGCCTCTTCGGTGGGACGCGCCTGATAGGAGCTACAGTAATCTGACCTTATCGCTGAGTGTAAAGAGGACAATGCCCCTAGAGTTGCCTCTATTGTTATCACATAGGTCGAAGGGCATGCGCCGATAGGCAAAAGTGCCTAAGGGTGCGTATGGGCAGATAACATGTAAGACCCCCCCCCCCCACGCTGATGTCGACCATCCCAGGGTTCCTCGCCTGGTGAAGGGCGGCCTCTTCAGTGGGACACGCCCAATAGGAGCTACAGTAATCCAGCCTTATCGCTGAGTATAAAGACGAAAATGCCCCTGAAGTTGCCTCTATTGTTATCATAGAGGCCGAAGGGCATGCGCCGATAGGCAAAAGTGCCAAAGGGGCATATGAAGGTAGTCTTTTCCTAGTCTTCGGGGGCAACAGGTAGCAATAATGAGTCTTGCCCGTGAGACGCTCTAACATCTGGTCTATAAACGAGAGAGGAAAATGATCTTTTCTTGTAGCGGCATTCAGACGATGATAGTCAATACAAACTCGCCAACCGTCTTGCCCAAAGGTGATGGTGATACCGGTTTTCTTGGGCACGACTTGAACGGGGCTAACCCATGGGCTATCCGAAATGGGATAGATGACTCCTGCATCTAACAACATTAATATCTCTTTCTTGACTACCTCCATCATAGGCGGATTGAGTCTGCATTGAGGTTGTCGAACCATCTTGCTAGTATCCTCTAGATGGATTCGGTGTGTACAAAGAAGGTGACAACCCCTTGATATCAGCGATGGTCCTCCCAATAGCTTGCTTGAATTCTTTCAATAAGGAGGTCAGCTTAATCTCTTTTGAGACGTTAAGCTTGTTGGAGATGATAACAAGAAGAGAATTATTGCCACCTAAGTAAGCATACTTGAGATGAGAAGGCAAAGGCTTCAAGTCAAGGTCAGGATCCTGTTCGATTGAAGGTGACAGCTTAATATGGTCTGGATATTCGGGGGCTATAACTGGGAGGTCATATGGAACAACTGCGCATTCTTCTAGAGCTGCTACAACTAAGTGCAATTCTGGGGGAGTGACAAGCGTCGAGGCCACGACATCCAATAAAGGTGGCGTGAGACTCCTGTCAAGGGCATATTACAAAGGGTCAGTAGAGTGTAATTCATCAATTTCATCAACAAAAGGATCAATCAAATCAACATAATTGACACTAGAAAATTCAGAAGGATATCGCACGGATTGTAGCATGTTGAATTTGATGATTTCCCCATCGAATTTAAGGGAAATGGTGGCATCATGAACGTCAATCTTTACTCTGGCAGTGGATAAGAAAGGTCGCCTTAGAAGTACATCGGAAGATTTGGTTGATTCTTCATTTTTCATGGCGATGACATAGAAATCTGCCAGAAATAGGAATTCTCCTACTTGGACCAAGACGTCTGTGATGATACCCTTAGGGTAAATAACAGAGCGATCAGCAAGTTGTATAGCAAAGGTGGTGGCTTTCAGGGGTTCGAGCCCAAGACTGTTGTAGATAGTCAAGGGCATGACATTTATACCTACCCCCAAATAGCACATGGCCTTGCCAATTTTGACTGTACCGATTGTGTAGGGGATGGTAAACATCCCTTGATCCTTTCACTTAGGAGGGATCTTCCTTTGGATATGGGCTGAAATATTAGCCCCCACACTTATCCTATTGACGCCGGCTAATTTGTACTTGTTCGTGTACAATTTCTTCAAGAACTTGGCGTATCTAGGCACATTCTTGACTGCCTGTAGGAGCGGAATGTTGACAATCACCTTGCTGAACATATCAAAAATTTCTCGATCCTCCGTTTCTTTCTTCGATTTAACCAACCGTTGAGGAAATGGGGGCTTAAGAATCTTGTAGATGTACTCTTGTGTAAACTCAGGTGGGTTTGGGTCATTCCGTAGAGATCCTCTTGGAGAGTGGATTCGATCCTCCATGACTTCCTCAAATCTTGGCTTTTTTGACTTTTCGCCTTGGGCTTAAGTTCTGATTCTGGAGAATTCTCAACGTCGAGGCAGGATTTGTCGAAGGAGTCAAGGTCGTACCACTTTGAAGAGTTATGGTACAAACGTTGTGCTTGGGATTAGCTTCTGTCTGTAGTGGGAATCTCCCTTGATTTTTCAATTCTTTCATTTCAGCCATCATGGTGCTCATTTGCTTTCGAAGATCCTCGATCTCCTTTTGTTGTTCGGGTTACGAGGTGGTTCTGTAATCAGGGGCACGATGAAAGTCTGATCTTGAGGTGGGCTGGTGTTGGTACTGATTGTACGTTGGTAGGGGCCTGAAATACTGCATATTGAGAGGAGGCGGATGATTTCCATAGGGATTCTGTTGTTGTTGTTGGCTAGGTGTAGATTGTCCTGCCATAAAATTCTAGAACATCCCTATAAGGGACGATAGCTGATTTTGCAAGGCAGTCACTTAGACATTTTGCCTCCATTGTTACCCACCGTCAGGTGTGGCATTCTTGGCCATATATTCTATGGTTGCTTTAGCAGCGGTTGGAGTGAGAGCAATGAGAGAACCATTAGCGGCAGTATTGAGCAAGGCTCTATCATGAGCTTTAAGGCCTTCGGAAAAGTACTGAAAAAGGGCATGCTCAGTAAGGTTGTGTGAGGGGGCACATAGATTGCATTTTCTGAAATCTTTCATAATATTGGGCAAGATCTTCTTCCTTTTTCTGGACTATGGAGACAAGTTGTTTGCTTATGGTGTTGGCTATTGATGCTGGATAATACTTTTCAGTGAAAAATCTTAGACATCTCTGCCCAAGAACGAATGGATCATGGAGGAAGATCATAATACCAGTCGAGGGCATCATCCTTAAGAGACCACATAGAAGCTCGTAACTTGGCTTATTCAATGCTGACATTAGCAGGTTTCATCACCTCGTAGATGGAATGAAGTTGTTGAAGGTGATGAAGTGCATTTTCCTTTGCAATCTCACGAAAGGTTGGGAGATGATGCATGACGGCTGACTTAAGAGTCCAATCATGAGGGACAGCGGGCCAGACAATACAACTACTAGACATATCGAGGGCAGCATTGAGATGGTCAATGGTTTGCTGGTTCGGAGGAGGCGGTGGTGGATCTTCATGACGCACATGGTTGTCATGGTCTTCCATAGCTGGAAAATTAGATGAGAAGAGATCTTAGCAAAGGGAGAGAGATAGAGAGAGAGAGAGGCGAGAGCGAGAGGAGAGAGAGAGAGAGAGAGAGAGAGAGAGAGAGAGAGAGAGA